>BMAV01020156.1:0-16016 GCA_019973955.1 Trichonephila inaurata madagascariensis
AATCTAAAAGAAAAAATTCGAATACATTTCGAATTACAAATTTTAAAATTTTAAAAGTATAAAATGTTGAAAATAAATTACAAGGAATTACTTTATGAGTAATAAATTTGGTGAGAATAGACAATAGAGGCAGAGGGATCGAATGACCCAGGCCCGAGTTTACTGAGAGGCTGAGGAGTCAGGCATAGCAAAAGCTGTCCGGGGGCACCTGGAGGTCGAGTCCTTGTACGTCTAGTCCAACAGGTAGTTCTATCGATCCCCCAAATATCAACCCCATATGATCAAAAGATTGCACCATAGGATTAACATGGGAATTGATATTTTAGTGTGTAAGTCCTCCACTGTCTAAAGCAGGTCATCATTAATAAAAATCAATGAAGGAGGGGGCAGATGTTACACATAAAATATAATTATAAAATAACTTTGAAATTGCTTATTTTTCCTTGAACGGTCCATCATTAGTTATTTCATAGAATAACTGGTCATTTCATAAAATAACTAGGTAAAGTATGAAATACTTCATCTATTATATGTACTTTAACTGAGTTGTCTAGTTATTTAAGAAATACTTATAGTTATTCTATGAAATAACTGAATCATACAATTTAATGGTAGTATATATATTAAGTAATTTAACAATGAATTTAGTACAAAGGAGAATTAATAATCCAATCAGAAGCATAGTATAATCTTAAACAAACTATATAAAAAGGAACCCAAACCGAAAGTTTAAATGATTCATTCATCAACTAAAACCCAACAAGGTTCAATAATACACAAATAATGTCTGGTAACGAAATACAATTGCTTCCAATAGCTCTTTGCCTTTTTTAATAATAATCGTAAGTCATGCAACTTCATCAAAATCTCAAATCTATTCACTTTCTTTTCCTTTTAAGAGACAACATTGAATTTTCCCCACCCTAAAACTTTTTTCAAGACATGCAGACGAATTTTATTCCCCTTTTTCGTAGCTTTACGTTGATCTACGGGGTATATTTCATTCTTCAGAAAGATGGGATAAAAATTCCATTCTTCAGTCGTTACAGATTATGGTTCTTTTCCTCAAAAAAAAAAAACTTTTAAGGAAAAATGCAATTTTTTAAAGTGATGTACCTGCGCTAGGTCAATCCATCTTGGCCGATATGATATTATTATGCAAGATAGGACTCGAAAATTTGCTTGAAGATGTTCGATCGTATTTAAATATTCATGATGGTTTACACTTCCGTTTTCTGGAAGAAACTCTTCGAAAGTACTTAAATGCGACTCTGTAGAGGGAAAAAACTTTATCAGAAAGTTTCAGGATTTAAAATATTCTACTAAGAAATGAACATTTTCTTATACAGATACAACGTGAAATATTGAAATAATGCCATAAATATTTTTACTAAAAATTTTTTATTTTAAAAATTACGATTAAGTGACTAATTATTCACCCGGGAAAATTTAGAAATAATTATAGAAAATTTTAATTTATATCCTAAAAGCATGAATAAATAAATCTCTAATGAAGCGTCTGATGACATAAAATTGTTTAGTATTTTACCATTAAACCCTTAGAAAATGATACTTCTACAGATAATGATTCATTCAGGCATATAACAAGTAATATAAAAAATTAACTCCATTCCTACTTAGGGCAACAATGAAAAATATTTTTAGGTATTTTTCATTAAATAATTACAATTTATATAAGTATGTATATATATATGACGGAATCACAAAATTAAGTGACAAAATGAAAGCGATTTCCCCGTAGTTTTCTATTTTCCTTTCTATATAGAGTGTTCGGTTATTTTTGTTTGTTTGTTAATATTTATAAATAAATTAAATTTAATTATTCTAATAAAATAGTATAGTAAAAAAGAAACATTAATCTCGGAAATTAAGCCATCCCAGGTGGGGTTCGAAACCACGACCTTTTGTATTAGAAGTCCAACGCGCTACAGGAACACAATGAACGACTTTCATTTCTATATATGCTGTTGGAATACTAGTTTTGTTTGTTACTATTTATTTATTTTTAACATAATTAATGAATTAATATTTTAAAAAAACTGTTTATTAACATCAAATGTCAACCAGTACAAGTTTAAAAAATGTATTTGAACTTGAGTAGATAAATCGAAAGTATTCTATTAACGATTGAAAATTTGAACGATATATGTATTATATATGTAATATATATATAAGAGTGAACTAATAGTAGGAATTGAAAAATTACGATTGACTAATTATTCATCTCAAGAAATTTAAATAGTTATATATAGAAAATTTTAATTTTATATCCTAAAAGCATGAATAAATAAATCTCGAATGAAGCGTCTGAGACAAGAATAGTGTTTCCTAATTAACATACAATTGTTTATTCTTTCATCATGAAACCCTTAGAAAATGATACTTTTTGGATAATGTACATTCAGTCATATAAAAATGAAATGACGCCTCTGCATTTTCCGTATCAGATATTTAAATACAATTTATTTATTAAACTAGACTGTGTTCTTTAAAGTTTTTCTTGGAAACATTTCGTGGTTAGAAAGCTTTTAGTTAAAATATTTTAAAGTTCAAATTTATATTAGTTGTATGAGTCATATTAATAGCAGTGTTTAAAGAAAAATAAATATTAATAAAAATCATGTTTAAAAGAAAAGAGTATATAGCTACCGGAAATTAAATTTGCTGTAATTTTAATAAAGGAACATTCACTTCACTTTAGTTTATTAATTATCGTCCTATACTAATTAATTTGATCAAATTTTTTAAAAGCTATATAAATGTCTTTTTTAAAATTAATTTTAAATATTCATTAGTTCATTTTCAAAAATAATTTGGATGCTTAAAATAGAAAATAAAAGCAATTGAATTATAATTAGCATAATTAATATTAAATTTTCTGCCTTTTTAAAAGGCATTCTTTAATACCTAAAAATTAAAATCATTTTGCTTTTATACTCAAAAATCTGGAATAATTTTGTCATATTCTTTTCGTTTTTGAGTACAATAGCTATTAATATAACTTAAATCCCAAGAATAAATTACAAATGTTACAGCTTATGAGTTTTTAAAAGATTTATGTAGATATTTTAGAAAAAATTTACACATTTATATAATATATTTTAATTTGTAACAGATTATATAAAATATACCAATGTTCCAAAAGAATCAAAACGAATTTGTTTGAAAACCTACATCATATTTTCAAAAAGGAAAACCAAATGGTTTTGCGACAGTGTATGAATGTATGAAGAAGGTTTTTAGATGCAATTATTGCTCACTCTCTCTATGTGTTATTAATATTCAAATATATTTGGCATCAAGTTTTGATTTATTTTTCAATAAAACGTCATCTTTTTATTTAAGAAATCGGGAGGCCTTTTTAGTTATACTCGTATATGTTGCCATAAAGACTTTTTATTGCTGTTATTAAGAGTTTCATTCTGTATTCTAATTTCATAAAATGTATCTAAAAAATCGAATATTGTTAAAGAATCGCTTCATTTGTTATCATCGATTCGGATCTATTAGGTTGTGAAATTTTTAAAGTATCTACAGACTGAAAATTATACGTTTGAAGTGGTTTACAATTTTGCCTTTTTTGGGCTTAAGCAGTACCATTCAAAAACGACATTGGTGCTCAAATTAAAACACGTATTATTGCTACTAATTGCTTTCTTTATGGTCTAAGATAATTCTTAAAGTCAAATTGTTTAAAAAAGACAACAAAATTACGATATATAAAACAATCATCGGAATCGTTCTTGTCTGTGGATCTGAAACTTTGACTAAATCAAAGACTGAACAGCAAGCCATATTTCAACAAATACATCTTAGATATATTTTTGGTGCTGGGAATTGATTGTGAGACAACAATATAAGCTATTTAGGAAGCAAATGTCATTAAATCCATCCAGATTGGCCGTTTGAGGTTTGCAAGTCACATTTGCTGTATGGACACCTCATTCTTCACGTTAAAGAATTTTCAATTATAAACCTATTGGAAGAAGAACTAGCGGTAGGCCCTGATGGAGATGTGTTGATTGTGTGGAGGACAATTTTAAAGTTTTAAGAGTAACTAATTGGATAACTATCACTAAGCGGAGATTGCAATGGAAGAGGGTTCTTGAGAAGGCTTTGGCCCCCCCGGGCTATTGTGTCAATAGAAAAAGAAAAGAAATCTGCGAAATATATTTTGCTTTTTGTTGTCAAGAATGTATAATTGTTGGCGGCTAAAATGTGTCAATTGGAAGATAACGTAAATATTCTTAAATGGTTTTATTGGTCCCAAATATTTTATTTGCTTACTTGAAGGAATCAGAAATCTAATCAGAAATATGAAATAATACTTTTAAATTATATCTATCAGAGTTCAGAAAACTTTTTAGTTAATCATCTTCACAAAATTTCCATATATTGCGCCTTCTAATAAATAAATTTTGAATAAATTCGAATCGTGACCTGTGACCTTACAAAACACTTAAAATACACTGCGATTCTAAAAGGCTTTTACAATCATTTTCTAAATAATAATGCGCAATATATCAATAAAACGTTTGGAAAAAATCCATTTACATTGAATATTAAGGTATGTGACTACCTTCGGAGCACTTTTTGAAATATATAAAATTTCAATTAAATAAACATTTTTATTTGAAATGGGACATAAAAGTAAAATTCCAATACAGTTTTACAAAGTTAAAATTAATTTTGGAAATATTGGGAATTTTGAGTGAAATTTTAGTGAAAAATTGCAGTTGCGGTAAGGATTGTATTGAAAATTCTAATTAATATATTTTTATATAATTTTATACAGTACATAAATGCCATTATTATCTGTGTTGATAGCTATAAAATTTGTAAATACTTCTAAAAGTTTTTGAAATATGTCAATTTTTACGCAAAACTCAATTTTTTACAAAACACTACTGTTATTTTCTCACAAAAAGTGCAATAAAATAAATAAATATATACACAGAGATTAGATTATAGTCCAGACAACAGATAAAACTAAATAAAACATTTTCTGAAAATTTCAGGTCAATATCTTAAAAAGAAATTCTGTAGTGAACTGTGCCGTGAAGAAAAAATTGAAAAACATAGTTTCTCAGAAAATGCATTTAAAGATTTTAATACAAAAATGAAAAATTTTCTACTAATTGTACACTTTTTAAACTCTCCATATTTATAGCTCAAGCTCTTTTAGCTTCATGTAAAACTGATTTGGCCATTTATTTTACCCTTTTGTTGTTTTCGGAGAGTTTTGTATACTATAACAATTGTCGTTTTAGCGAAATTTTGGTGAAAAATTGCAGTTACGACAAAATCTTGTACACAAAATTCTAATAAATATATTCAAATAATATTTATACAGTACATAAATAACATTTTTTATCTGTGATAGGAATGAAAAAATTTGTAATGTTTTTTGGAAGTTTTTAAATATGCCAAATTTTATGCAAAAACTCAATTTTTAAAATATTAATGCTTTTTTTTCCCATAAAAAGCAATTAAGTACATAAATATATACACAGAGATTAGATTTTGATTCATAACACAGATAGAACTACATAAAACATGTTCTGAAAATTTAGATTTAGTATCTTAAAAATATTTTGTGTAGTAAGCTTTATCATGAAGAAAAATATTGAATAACAGTTTCTCGTAAAACACATTTAATAATTTTAACTCTAAATAATTACTTTTCTACTTACAAAACATTTTCAAAACTCCCCATATTTATAGCTTAAGCCCTCTTTAGCTTCATTTTTAGCTAATTTGGACTTTTTTTTGGCTTTTTGCTTTTTTCTGGTGAGTTTTGTTGAAGGTAATGACTGGCGTTTCGATTTTTGAATTCTCTCTGTGTCAATTCCCATAAAATTTTTAAGTGTCATTGGATCAATTTCTATACCTAAATAATTAAATACAGGCAACAGCCCTAAATAACCAGAATTATATAAGATGACAGCAATGTGTGAACCCAAAAACAAAGTTTTTTTATGAACAAAATTTCTTTTCGGCAAAACAGACCACAATACATTATTAAAGCTTTCATTATTGTTTTGAGTCATGCCATGAAGGCATTTTTTTAGCAACTCCTTATCACAAAGTGCTAAATAAGTAGGCTTTATCACTTTAATCACTGAATTTGAAAGGCCTGCTGTTTTGTCTACATATAATTTACCATCACATAATGCTTGTTTATACTTGCACCAGCTATCTTTCCCTGTTGGACATTGCCCATGCATGGGATTTTGATTGCTAGAGCAGCAGTGAAAGAAGGCAGCTATACAGCAGATTGCATTTTTCGAGGCATCCAACATTGCTTCGGATGGCAATCCCATAATAGTTCTGCAGTTTATCAATAAATTTATCAGTTAATTTCCCTTTCCACCAAGTCCTTTGGTGTTCTTTTTTAGTTTCCTTAAACGTGAGCCTACTCTTTTTTGTATATGTCCTATACATTCAAGTTTTGTGACACTGTTTTCACCATATATATCTTTCACTTGTAAAAAGCCCTTGGAATCACCATCACCATAGTACTCGGTGTATTGCAGGTCTCGTTTGATTAGTGACCTTTCAAAAATTCTGAAAGCTCCAACAGCTTCCATGTTTCCAGAGGATCCTTTGTAATTTGAACATTCATGCTCAGATTTCACATTCATTTCACACATTTTGCAATACTGTGTCATTACTTCCAGATCTAAAATTTTTCCAGTATCAATGGAAATAACTGAAACGCAGCCATTAAGTGACATATGGCCTCTCCGCTGCCATGTGCCATCTACCGAAACACCACAAGTTGTACTTTTTTTAAAATTTCGCACTTCTTTAGATGCAGCTTTCATATTTTCTTCCGAACATAACTGTACTGCTTCCAGCAGTTTGAGTTCATGAGCTCTGAAGGTATTTTTAGAAACGCATGGCAAATTTAAAGTGCATAACAACTTCTTACCAGCTGTGAAACCTCTGCCAATCAATCTCAATCCAAATACCAATAAAGTATTGAGAGAGAATTTTTTATTTTCTTTAGGAGTAGAAGTAAAGCCAATCATGTATCCACAACTGCAAGCCACACACAAGTTAGAGCAAAGTCCTTCCCTAGAATCTTCTGACAGTTTCAATCCAGTTGCATAACATTCCGGACAACACAGGATTGAAATAATTCCCATCAAAGCTTGGAAATTAATAATTATATTCCCTGTAGAACCATGAAATTCAGGTTCAGGCACATCAAAACTTCTCAATTTCGCCTCACTTGCAGACGTATTATTACTGTTTTGTGCTAACTTGGTAAACCTATTACCATAAAACTTTCTCTTTCTGGACACTTTCGATCTAGCTTTTGGCATTTTTAAATAAATCACAGTCAAATAAAACGTTAAAATTAAATGAAAATGAATGAATAAACTGTAAAAATATCAAAAGTAAGTAATAATTAAGAAGAACGCTTTAGAATGAACAATGTAAACAAACTATAAACGATAATATTATTGCCACTCAGTAAAACAAGCTTGAATTAAAAAAAACAGTTGCCAGATTAAAAAAGTATTAATAAATAAATAAAGGATACGTTGATCTATATTTACAATAAATATTAAATATTTATATTGCTTAAAAGTCACGAAAAAAGACGTTCAAACTATTTGTTTACATTTTTTTGTCTCTTTAAACACCCATTTCCGGTTTGAAAATTCCATTTCCGGTTTTTCTAAATAAGCTATAACTAGCTTCTAAATATCGTAGGAACTAAAATAAAGCATTTTGGAATCTTAAGGGTATGGGCTATAATATTAAAACATAAAAAATTTCGAAAATTTTCTACAAATCGAGGATTTTTGGGTAGTCACATACCTTAAAAGTGTTAAAGAAACTTACCCGTCAATTACTCCCAATAAATTGGAATATGTTTGGAAGAATATAAACGCAATACACAGAAAGAGAAATTTTGTAATGGACATGTAAAACATTATAGTAAAAAAAATTTGTTTAAAAATTTCATTTAGCATTATACCTTTGCCTAAAGTAGTAAATACAGCCTAATAAATATAATGGCGAGATAATGAAGAACAGGAAATTTCTATATCAATATTTACCTTAAGGGAAAAAAGAAATAAAAAAGGGGACATATATTTTCCCCTTTACCTGAATTATCTTTTTTAACACAGAAATAGAGATTTAAAATTATAATATGAAATTAAGAACGCTAGAAACAAAAATAAATGTGTCTAGTTATTTGATCACTCTTCTTAATTATAGTTGTCTATAGCAGTCATTTTTATGGAATATTTACTAATGAGTACTTTACTACATCTTTGTTAATAAATGCTACATTTTCTCTAAATCCACATCGGAGAGTTTTATAATTCTTTTTTTTAAAACTATCAAATTTTATGAATTTTATATCAAATTGTTCGTTTTTTTTTTTCAAAAAATTTAAAAACGATGAATTTGATAGTCAAGAAATAAAAAGATATATTATCCAAATATTGGATTTTAAACATTCTATCTCGGAACAAATTTATGAATAATTTAGAGCATGAAATATTTTAAATTTAAGTGAACGTTGTTAAAGGTTTTTTTGTCATTTCAGTTCAATTTCTTTTTTTTAATAGTTTTAACAAAATACTGCACCTCAAAGGGAAAAAAATGTGCCATTTTAGTACTTTTTTGGTTAAAAAAAGAATCTTTTCATTAAATTTAATGTGTAAGTAGTTGGATTCGCCATTTTATGTGTATGAAAAAGGGCGGGAAAAAAAAGGGTAAATAAAAACAAAACAAATATTTCCTACGCTTTCCCCCTGAAAAAATCTGAATTAATATAGTTCTTGAATGAAGAATAGTACTAAATAAAGTAGATTAAATACTTTTTTTGGAATGTAAGTTAAGAACAAAATTTTTCCCTTTAGAAAATTTCCCAAATTTTTCACCAAATTTAAAAGTATATTCATTTTAAAAATTACTTTCTTACTTTTCCCTTTTGAATATATTTTTACCTGGGGAATTATTTGAGATATAAATGATTATTGTGAGAATAATGAGCTTTATCAAATTATCGAATTGTAATAATCTGTTTTCCGAGGAAATGTTTAAAGCCATTAAGTACCTTGTACTTATTATAAGACAAAAAAATGGCAAAAAATAGTTATATTAATATCACCACGGATTATAAAATGGATGCTATATCTTGCATAATTTATATACGATGCGTTTTGGTTTAAGTAATCAATAAGTAACTTTTCTTGAATTATCCTCCCCCCCAAACTACTGTTCCCCCTATGTTCCTTCAATGGGCCATTTTAATTTGTGAATGTAATATTAATCCTGTAAAATTTCAATTTCCTCTTCAGACTTCGATTTATATCGATTTGAATGTAATAAAATACAATCGAAAGAAAAAATTATAAAGGGTTCTTTGAAATTATATTTCCCTGATTTCAAAAAGGTATTTTTTTTGTCAAAATTTTGACTCGTTTCTATAGTTTTCAGGTCTTCAGGAAATAAATAGATAATTTCTGGTACGGGGTTTAAAAACTGCAATTCCGAGAAACATTATTGTTGTTGAGCCTTTTCGAAGTATTCATTGCTTTTCAAATCTGTGAATTGTTTTAAGTTTGAGAGGAAAATATTGATTCATAGATCAACATTAAATTCAGGATTGTGGACGGCAAGTGGGAGCTTAATGTATTTAGTACTTTTCTAAACTGATTTGAACTTTTATGTTAAGAAAAATTCGTTTCAGTAGGCTTTTGAATTTTTAAGTTTTGGTTTGTAAATATGTTTGCTCTTTTTATGAGTTATACTTGCTACAGGAACCCTAGTGTAGTAAGTCTTCCTTTATCCACTATATGTTCTCCCTCAAATGAAAACAGACAGAAAAACATTACCAAACTGTAGCCTAAATTATTTTTCGACCGATATCTTTAGGAATCCCCCAAAGTTTGCACATTACCTTATGTGTATCCTTTAACCTTCTAGTATGATATGGCGAGTAAGCATGTTTAAGTACCAGCTGAATGAGTTAGAAACTGTGAATTGTTTTAAACTGTTGTATACCAACTCTTAATTAAGTGCCTTTTACGCATATAAGAACACATTTGGTAACAGAAAACCAAAACCTTCCTGTAAAAACTATTGAAATTTAATAATAGGAAACTTTGCTTAAGAAATTGAAACTAAATTCAAATTAACATTTCATTAGTCTGTTAAGTAAAAGCCAACTTAAATAAATCACACCATTGAGCGCTTGATACTAGTAATTTTTTGAACACACAGATTAGATACCAAACAACTTTCATACATGTATTTAGTATTGAAAATTAAAACCTCTTTTTATTCCAATTTGATCATTCCGGATAAAACGAGAAGGTCGTGCATTTTGTGTTTCTCTTCGAGTGGCTAATTTGCCTCAAGACAATGCTGATTACTTAAATCGTAATCGATTGCTCAGCATAAAAGTCTTCAAATAGTGTAGTTTTTCCTTTTTTTTATGTTTCTTTTCTTCCTGGCATTCATTTGTACTTTTAAATACTGGAAAAGCATTTGCCCCGTCGCTTGTTACCAGAACATTGCGGGTGAGCTTAGAAATAATCCATTATTTGTACACTGAGAATGAATTCTGTGTTTCTAAAATGTCATTAATATGCCACTTAAAATCATCAAAATTCCTCCCCATTAAACAAAAAATTATATATTAATATTAGAAGTTGGTAGATATGTTGATCTATCATTGACAGGTTTGTGAAATTAAGTGTGCTTTAAATAGAAGTCATGGGAAAAAAACATGCAGAAAAATGAAAACTTATTTTTTAAAAAAAAATTCACACATAAACAGTATACTTTTATTTCTTTCATACAAAATGACTTGGAAAATATTAACAGTATTGTTAAGAAATATACAGTCGGACTTTGATTTAACGAATTTATTGGGGCCTAACATTTTGTTCGTTAATTCGGGGTTATTCATTATATCGGGGCTCCAAAAAGTACAAATATTTTACACTTACTTTTTTGAAATTCTATAATAAGCAACTGAAGCCCAGTGGCTTAGTGGTAGTTGATCCCGCTTCCACACCACAAATTCGAAGCTCAAATTACGGGCTGGGTAAGGTCAATTCAGCCTTTCATCACTTCAGTGAGTCAATAAAAGAGTACCAAACTTGCTTGGGAACTGAACACAGAGGGTTTTACGTGAGACTGACCACCTGACCAGAACATCTGCTCATGCGTCACGCCAAGGTCACGTATCAGATGGACACAGCGTATACTCACATGGCCTTAGCCTTCATGGTTGTTGCGTCGCTGAGTAAAGTTAATATTTATTTATTTATCCAACGCTCGTTATTGGCTTCTTGATCATTTGACACCGAGCCTCCCAGTATAGACTGACGATGTCTTTCGTCGGGTATTCATCAGTGTATTGGAGCAGGTGGTCACCATCCATTCTGACATGGCCACAGAGTGGGCATGCCTCGGCAGCAGCCATGCCAAGCCAGTGGAAGTATACTCCCAAAAAGTCATGTCTGGTGGTTAGGTGAAAGCGGGCAACATCCTCGTATCTTTCCAGGTTCCTCGGGATTAGATCCGCAGTGTCCAGAGTTTCCCATGGCTTTCCAAGGCTCTTAGTTTTTAGGGTCACGGCAACATATTTATTAATGTGTGTGGAAATAATGTTCTTTGCTCTTCTGAGGATCAAAGACACTGAGAATGAATCGGTTCTAATTTAGATTCCGAAGAAGATATAAGATTAAATGAAAATGACTGCGAAGAATCTGAAGAAAGTGCAGATGTAATTGATAATATTCCAATAAATCTGAATACACGTGTCTCTAGGGATGGCACAGAATACATACCGCATAATAATAATGTTCCTGACATATTAGCTACTCCAGATACTTTGCGGCAAAGCAGTGGTCGAACAAACTTCGCGAAACATAATGTCAATATCAGGTTTTTATGATGTAAAGGATCATAATACGTGATAATTACATGAAATAATATTTAAAAAAGTCTTAAAATTCAACCCTACTGAAAAGTAGTCCTTCAATTATTTATTTAAATCAATTACTTTATATATTTTACATCGCGGTGTCAAAATGACATCGATGGACGTTTAAGGGTAAACAAAATGCCAGACGTTCTAGTGTTAACCAATATTCACACAAACATAATTTACATCGCACCCCATCTATACGCTAACATTGTATTGAATTCAATAATACTATACTTTGACACTAAAGATGAGACATAGCCATCCTGTGATGACTAAGTCTGGGGTGATTCGCGTAAGCTAGAGGTGTGGGATTATCTAAATGATGAGACATTATGTAATTCTTAACACAACTTTTATTAAGAATAACTTAAATTACTTAATTCTAAATAACAACTTTCTTAAAGTGAAAATGAGCCAACAATTAAACCTTATATTCAAGTCAGATCGCGCAACTAGATCACTTATCTTAATTATAATAATTTAACTGTCTAATCTAACTTCCTATACAAAATATTACCTTTTATAAAGTCACCTTCCTTCCTAGGTTGATGAAATACCTATTACGTAATTTTAGATGAGAAGACTCAGGCTTTCTTAATCCTTATTATAATTTAAGGCAATGAGCTGATCCTTCTTCCAAAGCTGTAGGACGTCTAACCTTTATTCCAAACAATTCCACACTAAGTTATTCTCTAGGCTTGCCGTTATATCTCAGCAAACTTTCTATCCTTTTAAAGTATATCTCATTTGCATATTCGATTCGTTTCTCTTCTTGGTATTGGGTTGGAAATGTTTTGCCATTAATCGTGGCCGTCAAAGAACTTAGGAGTTTTGTTAGAAGAAGGATGCAAAACGTCACAAAGATACAACAATACATTAACCTCTTAAGTGCCACCGACGTATATAATTGTCCCCACTCAACCAAAGCGATAATTGCCCAGGACGTACATACATATACGTCTTTCCGAAGTACGATTTTTACTCTGCACTGTTGTCCATAAAATTGTTCCGAGGGCTTTGGGATGCAATAAAAGGAAGGACCATGATAGTGTTCTTTTTGTTTTTTTTTTTGAAGGTTTTAGTTATTTTAGAGGATTTGCATATATATATATATATATATATATATATATATATATATATATATATATATATATATATATATATATTTTCCCTTCCCCACCCCAATAAATCATATACGTAGAAAATAGTGGCATTGGGGAGCAAATCAGGAACTTTTCATCTTCAGCTAAAAGGAATTAATTATAAACCGAACAAATTATCAAGATAAATATTAATTTTTGGATATAATTTGTATACAATAAGGCCATGAGTTCACTAGTTATTATTAAACTTTTTTCTTTATTCAATATTGTTAAATTAATTAGAAAGTACATTGTGCGGTACTGATACATATTTGTAAGTGTATTATATCAGTGTAAATGTGTGGTGTATTTTTTATTACGGCATGTATTTTGTTTGTTTACTTTCCATAAATTAATAATTCTCTTAAATAATCTTTTGTTTTCAACTTTTTAATATGCTCGCGCCCCCCTCATTGAGTTGCCACGCCTTCTTGGGTGGGGGATGCGCTCCACTGTATGAGGAGAACGCTGTTATACTAAATACATTTAGATTAAATTCAAATAATATCTTCTTAACAAAAATGATACATTAATATTTAAATTTTGTCATGCAAAGGCGTTATTATGTTTGTCAAGAGCAATAGGATAAAAACGGGCCAATTATACCCACCTAATTACGGAATTGATTATCTCTTGGAATCCAAAGGAATATGAATTGTGGTTTTGCTAAATAGGAGTTTTAATCCTGCAGTAGTTCCCTTGGATCTACGAATCCCGGAGATCTTTTATTACACATTTTAGCCCTCTAGTACTTCCTTACAGAAAATGGGACTGTGTTTTCTGCATGATTTGAAACGAAAGAATGTAATCTGTTTCGCCTATGAGCAATAAAGCATAGGTAACATTCAAAGGGAATAAGATAATTAGAGACGGATTATGAAACCACACACCCAAAGGCCAACAGATGGCTTGAAACATCCTGAATTATGCATTTGTCGAAATTGTGTTTCGAATCGTTCCACATAGGCATAAATGTTAACGTTATACTGATAATTGGTGATAGAAATCTTCATAGAAAACTAAATTTTGCTGTGAGCCTTCGAAATATATCCAATGTTCGTTCTCTAAGCGAATGCAGCATTCCTTTTTTTGTTAAGTATTAATAAAAACTCTACTAAAAATTCATAAAGATTTTTTATTTTAAATATCTTATTAATGAGTTATTATTAGTTCAAAAATCTATTTCATTAATGTGTGCCGATTAAAAAATGTATTCAAAGTTTTTAATAATATTCTATTATTTAAAAGTTGTTTAGGAGCTAATCATATCTTCCGGGTGCTATGTAGTTGCCTGTCAAATTTTTGAATGTGTAGCATTCAAACATTAGTTGAGATTAAATTAATGAGCTTGTTTCATCAGTAGTATTAGTTGAAGATGTTTCGTTTCGGAGATAAAAATCATCGTTTCGAGAAAAAAAAATTATCCTTTAAATCATTTTTTAAATTTTTACTTACTTTTCTAGCAGCTAAGAATTTGACAGTTGAATTTTTTTTTAACACTGTTGCTTTATCACTTTTTTTTCATTGTATTTTTAACTACGAGGTAGGAATCATAAGTTCCCGGGCTGAGTCTATAACTTAAAAAATATTATCCATTAAATTGCTGTAACACATCCTCCTTTGAAATAAGACCTTTGAGCAACAACTTACTTATTCCATCCCTTGTAAAAGCTATCGAAACATTTCAATCCATTTTTAGCCATGTCATACAACTCAGCCTGCGATGCACTTTAATTTAATCTGCAGATTGGAATCGCTAACCCTGAAAGCGATACGCTTTTTCTGAAGTATTCTGAAGTTGCACGATGCTAAATCAGAGGAGTAAGGAGGATTTTGGCAACATAGTTGTTTTAGTTTTCACCCGTAGTTGTTTGAAGCATGTCGTTACTCCGAGAGAAATATTTCAACGTTTCAACGGTGTGAGAAGTCAGTGGTCGTCCCGAGTGTTCCCGTCTTTAAAACTTTCCCCCCCTTTTTGAATCGTCGATGCCCCTCAAAAACCTGTGTTTGGTACGTATCATTGCTGTGCATATGCTTCAACGTTTCGTAGTTTGAGCCCTTACAAAATTTTATATTCATTCTCTGCTCTACAAAATCTCATTTCTTTTTCCCTCACCGGTTACTAAATGCATCTGTTTACAAAGGGGGGTCCAACACGCGGGCCCCTGGGACATGTTCCCCAGCGAAGTAGGCCCGCCGATTTTTTTAAAAAAAAAATTTAAATATCAGGTTTTAAAGTTTTTTTATTTTGAAATTTTAGGATAAATTTATATATATAGATAGATAGATCACAAATTTGTGTTTTCCCGTTCTTTTAAAATAAACCGTTTTGATAATATGTATTTATTTAGTTAAAATGATTTCTATTTTATCCAAAAATTAATTTGATTTTTCTATAATAATGTACTTTTTTTAAAAAATTCCGAATTGCATTATGCATATCCATTACTCTATTGATTGTACATGATTCTTTTTGTGTGTACGCTTTCATTTTCCTCCTCCCCCCCTTTTTTTTTTGGGTGCCCAAAAGCAAGAGGCAGTCAGAATGTTTTTTTTAAAATTTAAAAAAAATTCAGAACGGGGTTTAAAGGGAAAGAGCATGTATCTTAACTACTTGGAATGACAGCACTATCAAGTTTCAAAATAGTAATGAAAAAATCAATTAAAAAGGGTCACCGTAATTTTCAAGAAAATTTAACTGTAATATTTTAACATTTGATTATTGCCTTATTATATTATATAAAATTATTACATTATCTATGTCTTATACATGAAAAAAAATGAAAAAAAATTTAAAAGTTCATTTGTTTTTAAAATTTTACTGCAATAAATGTTTTTGTTTCCAAATCTGATAAAAGGTACATATTTTTATTGCGGCCCAA
>BMAV01020159.1:0-17126 GCA_019973955.1 Trichonephila inaurata madagascariensis
TACATTTTCAATCTAAGTAATAAATATCACAAATTTTATCCATTTATACGCTTTTAAAATCAGGTTCAAACGAAGTGGATCCCTTAAATTTCAATGTCTTGTTTTTTAACATTTTTTTTTATTTTTACATTTACATCATTAATTTCAACAATATCTGATTTTTTTATTTTTCAAATTTTTTTATTCAAAAAAGTTTAAAATAGGTTATGGTAACAAAGAAAAAAAGGTGTTTGATTAAATTTTTTTCTAAAAAAAATGGGGCATCGATCGTTTTTTTATTTTTTTGGTACTGAGTTTTCGACGGAAATTTTTAAAAATAAGTGTTTTTTTGAAATTAAATTAGTGGTGTTTTTTTTCACCCCAAAGTTAAAATTGAAACGCACTTTAAAATCATGGACATTATCGTTTTTCGCCAAATTTTGTTTCATATTTGAACTTTTTTTGTATAAACCATCAAATTTTCGAAAAAAAAATTGTTGTATTTTTCCCCTAGTTTTTCCGGGGGAAAATAAAAACGGCAACCTTAATATGTATTGCCCATTCCGGAACCCAAAAACGAGCAACGCATATTTGTTTTATTAGAAACTTTAAACCAATGCTTGGGGAAATTTTAACATGTATGTCCATATGTGAATGAAGTGTGAAACGTACCCGGTATTGTGATATAAATAGCTTTGGAACTGTCTTTTAATTAAAAAACGTTGAAATTTCGGAATATCAAGGGGTTTTCTTTTTTCATGCAAATTTTTGACGAGAACATTTGACTTTTTACGATAGCATCATTTTTAGGTCAGGCGCGCAAAACTTTTTAAATGAATGAAAAAATCGATAACCTTTCTTTTTGGGGGATGAATTCGAAAAGTTTTGGTGACCGTTTGTATTTTTGTTTTTTAACCTTTTTAATTTAACGTTGATACCTTTACTTGTTGATCTTTTTTATTTTATCCGTTTCAAACATTTTTGAAGTGTTTCTGCCACCAATCCAAAATTTTTGGCTGCGTAATATTTTCTGGAAACCCAAAAATAAACCAATCCCCGTTACTTTTGTTAAAAAAACCCTATACTAATTTCAGGATGTTTGCGACGATTTCGGGGCAAAGCATCAAAGGGGCCCCCTGTTTGTGAATAGCACCGCAAAATGGGAAAATTTTTCGTTTCCATTTTGGTTTAATTGTTATTGAGTGGGAAGGATGAGTGTTCAATTTGGCAAGCATCATCGTCAATTTAAAACGGGAAAAAGATCCCATTTTGAGCCTTTTTTTTCCAAAGTTTTAAAAATTTTACCCAAAATTTTATGATGCTATTTTTTTTCTCTACGTAACAAAATTTTCCAAAAACCCATTTGATAATCCGTTTCAAAATCTTTTTGTTTTTTTATATTTGTAGGGGTTAAAAAATTTTAGGAATCCCCCAGTGTTTTTTTATATATATATATATATATAAAAACACTTTGGGTCTTTTAAAAAATTTACTCAACCGACTATTTTATATATATCAGCTCTTTTTTTATGCAACTTCTGTCTAACAAATTTTCTTGCTCAACATTATGACACCCTACGAAAACATCAAGCCAAACATATTGTTTTATTTTCTTCACTGTTTACAATGGAATGGTTGTACCATTTATCGCGGCGTTTGTAAATATAAGTCTAATTTTTCCCAGGACATACTGATTGAGCTTCTTTTTAAGTGATAAATCTTGATTCTATTACCTATATTTCTTCCGTTAAAATATTTCCCAAATTTTCCCAAACAAAAATAACATTATTGTATTATTTTAATATCGAAATATAATTGCAAAATTTTAATTTCTCACAAATTTGACTTCTAAAATTCCAAAAGTTATATTTAATCGTTACCTTAAAACAGGGTTTTATGTTTCTTATTTTGTAAAACTGGTGGTAAGTTTTAAATAATTATTTTTAAAAATTCAAGAAACTATTAAATATGCAGAAAATTTATTTTCATAATATATTTTTCAATCGTACAAAATTACTCGGTAAGTTGGTGAATTACGAGTTTCGTCGTCAATGGCCTTGTAGGGGACGTGAACATAATTCTCAATCACTCACCGGTAGTTGGCTTTCGTACTACACTGCCTCTTCTAGGAGAAGCAACCCAGTAGTATTAAAAATTTTTGGGGTCCGTGGTCTACTCCACATTTAAAAAAATGAAGGCGGTCTACCAATGGCAGAGCTAAATTAACGTAACGTACATGTTTTATATATTTATTTTCGGTAACAAGAAAAAAAAGTAAATTATCTAATTTTTCTAAAAACTTAATATTAATATTTACAAAAATAAAATTTACTGACGAAAATAATCAAAGTATTCAGGTTTCAAAAAAATTGGCCATCCTATTCACTTCGTTTAGTTGAAATTTGGCACTGTACATCTGCTCAGTTTATCATATTGTGGCTGGTACGAGCTTATTGCAATGTTTAAACACGAAATTAAATGTTCATCTGTTAAACACGACCGATGTTTGGTTTTATGGCGATAATGGTTGAAAAGCAGATTCGCAAAGATACGTCGATCAAAGTATGATTTCAAATACAAAATCAATTCCTCAGAAATTAATTTCCAAAAATCGGTATCGCTAGATGCTCTGGATTTAAAAATATATCGCATCTTAATTTCATAATTTCTTCCTCGACCGTGACTGATGTGGTATCTATTAAATGTCCTATTTTTCAGATACTCCATCAATGTTGACATTTTCATTAAATCGAAATATCATGAAATTGAATATTTCTTCCAACCCTAATTAAGTCAGTGAATCTTCTTTCAAATTCCTCACTCAAAACATCTAATTGTTCGGCGAAATCTTCGAAGTCTCGGTTTTGATTATGGATGCACTCTTCCTCCATGCTTTTGAAGTTTTTCAATTCATGTTTTCTTAATTGAGACGCATACCTTTTATCGTTTCTTTGAAAGTTTTAATGCGCTCATCATGTCTGTTAAATATTTATTCTTTCCTTGTAGATTTAGGTTTAAGTCGTTAAGTTTTGCAGTGATATCGCAGAGAAAAGCTAGTTTCATGAGCCATTTCTCCTCTTCCAAGTCAGTAATGTGCTCTCTTCATTTTCAGAAAAATTTTTATTTCGGTAACAGAATACAAATCTTTTTAAAAGCACCACGGCTTAAGCCATCTCATGTCTGTGTGCAATAAGAGATCTTCGTCATTTCTAAAGACTTATTGAACGAATTGAATTGACGATTTTAAAACAATTTGCATTATATCATTAGACTTTGATATTTTTGAGACACAATACCTGTTGATGGATAGTGCAATGATAGCTGGTAAAACTGGGAATTTCCTCATCATCATTGCACAAGCCAATAAAACCAATTCGATTCCTGATCATTGCTGGAGCTCCATCTGTTGTAATAGAGACCAATTTATATATTGGAAATCCGGTCTTATCAATAAAGTTTTTAAATGAATTGTAGATATCTTGACCTCTCGCTTTGTTCTTTCAAAGGAATTATAGTTAATAACTCTTCTTTTGAAGTCATATCTTCGAAAATCATTCTCACAAAAATGCATAACTGTTCAATATCACTACTATCCGTGGATTCATCAAATTGAAGTGATAAGAACACAAGCTTTAAATCGTCATTTAATAAATCCTCCAAATTATTATTTATAGCTTCAGTCCGTCGCATCACAGTGTTACACGACAAAGAAATATTATTTATTGACAATATTATTTCAGATTTGTTTTTAAAATCATGGAAAAGCACTTCTCCAGCTTTGCAGAAAGCTTCTTTTATCAATTCTCCATCTTCGAAATGTTTTTTTTTTGCTTTATAAAAACTTCTGAATTTAAACGACGCCAATGTTACTGATTTAGCTTTGGAGCCTGGTCTAGTAAAATATATATATAACGATTGCTGTAAATGTAAATTCGACTTTAATTCATCCACTTTAACTTTTCGAAGTTCACTGCCGATTGGAAAGTCTGAGCGTATTTTAGGGCATGGTTTTAAAATTCTTTCGACGTTGCTTTTTGGTAGTGCACACTTGAGACAAACACATTTTCCTTCACCACGAACAAAAAAGAAATCATCTTCCCACTCCATTGTGATAATGGTATGTTTTCTTCTCTTAGCAATGGTACCTGGCAGAGTGCATTTTGGACGGTTGTTGGAACAACAAATTATCGTATCAGTCGGTAGAAAACGAGCCACCTGCAACGTAAGACGATTAACTGAGAACTGAAACCAAACGGGCGGGTGTGACGTGTAGACTAGTCGACTTCGCCGCGTCGCTATCATCGCGCGGTTACTGGATATAATCTAAGCATCCACTTTGTCAAGTTGTTTCTATTTAACTCTCCACTGTAAAACAACAAATTCATTGTATTACTTTGCACAGTTTGTTTTAGGTTTTAAAGCGTCAACTGTAGTAAATTTTTATTTTGAGTAATTCATTAAGTTCTATGTCAAAGTCATTTAAATTGTTAATATCCGAGGTCATTATCAGAATGGTCGCGCGGACTACCTAAAAAGTCTTCGCAGTCGACATCTTGGCCACCCTGCTTTACATCATAAAGAGTCATAAAGCATGTCGGTGACGCGAATCCATAAGATTTCCCCTACCAAAAAGTGTCCAACGACGGCTAAAGAAATTTTCACTTAAAAAATCCTTTTATTAGCTGTAGATCTACAGACTTAAACTTAATAAAGGCGGTTTTTGTTTTTGTTTTGTTTTGTTTGTTCAGCTGAGATATGCAGGAAGCTTTTTTTGTTTAACTTGCAATTCATGTAAAATTAACTCATTAAAAACTCTTTTATCCTTCAATCTGTATTGTTTAATTTTTCAGTTAACCCATGCGAAGAACGGGTATACCAGCTAGTCTTATATAAATTTTTAATTTATGGCATTTTATATAATTTTTCACAATCTTTAATTATATATGTCATTTGAAGGATCAAAATATAAATTATCTATGTACAAGACAGAATTTTTACTTTAATTTTGTTTTTATTCATTTTTTCTTATAACCGTTCATAGCTGGTCTGGAAAACTGATTAAATATTCAGTAAAAGTAATTGTTTCTTCAATTGATTAGTCCTTTAAGGTGTTATTTTTCATCGAAACAAACTCATAGTATTCCTTTTTATTCATATTTTAACGTTAATCAAATTTAACTCTGACGTTTAATAAAAATCTGCATTGATAAACTTTTCTTGTACAATTATTCCAATCAATATAAATTGTTGTTTTCAAAAGCTAATTAAAATAAAATGCATTAAAAGAAAATCTGTAATTTTTAGTGAGGGTGTCATAGAGTATTTCATGAAATATTGTGTGTGAAAGAAAATTTCAGGGTTTTTTCTGCTCTTTTTACTTTTTTCATTTTACATTTAAATTTTATTATTATTACTTTGAATAAGTGGTTTATTGAGAGAGAGCGAATCATATTTTTCCTTCAATAAAAATTTCTTAAGGAAAAATCATTCCTCTTTTAAAGTATAGGTTTTTTTTTTGCTGTTGCTGTGTCTGTTAAAAAAATGGAAACGTACAGAAAATAAACGTGTAATTTTCATTATCTAGATACAAATAGCAAATTAAGACTATTAAGTTTTGAAATGTTAGTAAAAATGAGTATTAATTTTTTTTGCCGATTATTGAAAAATTTTTAGCGGAACAATATATGAGAAATTAACCCTATCACTTAAGAATTATGAGAAATCACGCACATATAATATCCTTATTAATATTATAAACGTGAAAGTTTGTGTGGGTGTTTGGTACTCTTTCACGAAAAAAACACTGAATGTATTTTAATGAAATTTTACAATAATATAGCATATACATCAGAATAACAGATAGGCTATAATTTATAAAGATATTGTGTGAAGTGTCCAAAATATAACGATAATTGTCAAGTAAGTAGGAAAAGTTCTGCCATCTGCAATTAGCCCGTGACAGCATATATCTATCTTTTATGTGTGAAGCAAAACTTTGCAATTTGTTTTGTCTACGCCAGGCGCCAGGAAATGCGAAAGCTGGAACAGGCGGAGTGTGAGGCTGATTACAATTTTAACGTAAATAAATACAACAAAAAGAATATAACATTAATCCAGAAAAATATTGTAATATTTAAGCGTTCATTACACAAATTTGTAAAATGTGTTATTTTGCTGAGCGATCGTTTAGAAGGTTCAAAATCGACCCATAAGAAAGTTACTGGGAGTTAAAAAAAATCCTTTTTTATCGCTATTAGAACAAGATCAAATTTAACAAAGGGTTTTTATTCAAGCGAATGACCAAAAGATTTTCATTAGTTAACTTGAATTTATAGATAACTCATAAAAATCCTTTTATATTTTAATCTGTATTGTTTAATTTTCACACACGAAGAACGGGTATAACACTTAGTCAAATATATACACTGGAAATCGCAAAAGATTAAATCAATTATACATTTAGCAATAAATTCTGTCAGTAAAAACCATCAAAACTTAAATGTGCATATAAATACGAGTTTTTGTATTGTTATTATTATTTTTTTTTGTACAAGAGGTATTTTAAATTTGAAAGGTACAAATATATAACTTTTTAACAGACATAATAACGTATATAAAACAGAATTTTCAAGAACTTAAATTTGTCATAGCATAAGTACTTAAATGTGTGTTTGTGTGTGTGTGTGTGTAGTGTGTGTGTGTGTGTGTGTGTGTGTGTGTGTGTGTGTGTGTGTGTGTGTGTGTGTGTGTGTGTGTGTGTGATGTGTGTAGTGTAGTGTGTGTGTGTGTGTGTTGATGTGTGTGTGTGTAATGTGTGTGTGTGTGTGTGTGTGTGTGTGTGTGCAGTTGTGTGTGTGTGTGTGTGTGTGTGTGTGTGTGTGTGTGTGTGTGTGTGTGTGTGTGTGTGTGTGTGTGTGTGTGTGTGTGTGGTGTGTGTGTGTGTGTGTGTGCACATTTGTCGCCCTTAACGTAGTAATTAGGGTTTCTGGCTTCCGGTTGTTTCCATTCCCGAAAATACATCAAAATTTCAAAAAATTTAAAACAAGTTATTTTTAAATATTATCAATACTTATATAAAATAAGGAAAATACCGTTTTTTCTTCAATTTTAATTTAGCTTCGATTCATAAATTTTCAGATTTTTAAACGTTTGTATTTGTATTAAAAGTTAAAAATATATGTCATGAAACAATTAATAAAACTGAAAATTGTTTAAAATAATAAATAATGTATCAAATATATTTTCATTCATGTTCCTTGCAAAATTAGTATAATTAAGTGAGGCAGACAGAAATTATTAATTCTTTCTTTGAACTCCAATGAAATCTCCCAAATGTTTTGATAAATAATTTTCAAATATAGTTAGTAACAAAATCTGTAGAAAGAAGTATTTCGAAGGAATAAATAACTATTCTGAAGAAAGAAATTATTACTAATTCGAATTCAAAAGAATTTACTTAGTTTATTATAAATAAATATATACGTCACACTATCTTTATTTTGCAGATACTGTTACCACCTTGATTTTTTATTTTCATCATATTGTGACGAAGCATATCTCCTTCCCCCTATTTTTCAACAGATCCCGTGCCGACAGAAGCTGCGAAAATTCCGAGAATTTCCCTTTATTGCTGGGAAGGAATTTCGTAGCTGGGTGGTCGAGTTTCGGCACCCTTTTGCCCAACTGACCGGACGGTCGAAGGGCGCCTTGTCATTGTGTGCCCATTTTCCGAGAACTCGGAGGCGCCTTCACGTCGGAGAACATTCAACTGTACACCCAGCCTTGGCGTCTTTCGGACTGGCGGAAGCGAGACAGTGTTTGGCGCGGCCAAGGGGTGCGACATCAAAGGAAGCCGAGACCGGAAGGCGTCAGCAGGAGGATGAGGACTGAGGTCGACAAAGAAATGAGCGGTGGATGACGAGGGAAAAGAAAATGCTATAAAACGGGCGGGAGAGTCCGAACGAGGAGGAGACTGGATCTCGGAAGGGAGCGGTTCGGACGTCCCTTGAGCGATAGGAGGAGCGATAGTGAGCCCGCGAAGTACAGCGGTCTCCTGGCTTGAAAGATCGAGAAAACCGGAGAGAATACGGAAGAGACTCGAACTGATTACGAACGAGCCCGCGAAGTACAGCGGTCTCCTGGCTGGTAAATCCAGGAACAGAAGAGAGTGCGAAAGAGACTCAAAAGTGATATTGAACTGTAATTAGAATATACCCATTTATTTATTATTTTGATAATTTTCATGTTGAAATAAATAGTTAGCCCAGATCTGAGAGAAGTCATTACAGCTATACTATTTATATATCTGGTGGCAGCGGGTTGCATTTAAATGGAATAAATGCTGGAATTTACGCCTGAATAGGAAAAAGGATTATCTTCCGAATCGAGTGAGAAGGACTCTTTTGTGTGTGTGCGCGATATACGAGAGAAACTGCCCTGTCAAGAGTGTGGACTGTTTATACCAGTGGAGTTAAAAGTTCGCCGAAAGGAAAAAAAGGGTGTGGCTCTACGGAGAACTGCTTCAATGAACCAAAGAAAGTGAAGGCGCAGCACCCCATTGTGCTAGAGGGTAAGTCCTTTTTCTTTGAGATTATGCTCGGAGCAGAGTAGAGATTTATTTATTTGTTAGCTTAGTATTTTTTGGAAATCTAAGTGAATTTTGTGCTCGCGCTAATGAATTTTGTTTGCCAAGAGTCTAAAAGAGTTGTTTTAGTATGAAAGTGTGCTTTTTTTCTATTATGTAAATTTGTGTAGGGTCCAGAATCATAGAATTGTGTTTTTATTTTATGATATTGATAGAGGCGTACGGTTGTAGTGTAAAGAACTTATTGCCAATTTTTGCATAGTTACTTTACGGTTTTTTAGGCAATACCAATAGGATTGTATTGTTTTGGGTATAAATGTGATTTTTTCATTTATTGTAGCACTCTTGTTTAGTTGTTTATTGTGTATTATTGCATAGTTACTTCGGGGTATTTTAGTTGTACTAATAGGATTGTGTTGTTTGGTATATGCGTGTTCTCTTCAATTTATTGTAGTACTCTTGTTTAGTTGTTTATTATTGCATGATGACTTTCCTTTTAAGATTAAGAAAAGGTGACTTGCTAGAGGTAGCAAGGGAATTAGGGGTGGAAGTCAACGGTGATCTAAGAAAAGTAGAAATTAAGGATAGAATTTTACAAAATGAGGATAATGATATAGAAACGATTAAAGCGGTGATGGAGGGAGTTTTAGAAGAAAATGAAAGGAAGGAAAATGAAGAAAGGGAGAAAAAGAACGGAAAGACTAATCAGGGCTCGAGAGTTTGAGGAGCGTAAGCAAATGAGAGAATTGGAGTTAGAACGACTGAGAGCTAAACTCAGAAATAAGTTGAAGGAACAAGAGTTCAATATGAATGCAGGTGATAAAAGAAACAATCCTACAAATGTCTGTTATTTGACAGGAAACCGTACCGGGGAATTTAGGGAACCGGTTAGCAAGTGTAAGCCGTTAATTAACGCGTTAGTTAATGAAAGAGTGGAGGAGGCCACGTCGTGTGATTTCGAAAAGGAGAATTGTGACCCCCCTATGAGATACACGAACATTTTTCAACCGTCTGAAGAAATGGGGATAGTAACAGAAAAAAATAAAATGTGTAAGATTGAGGAAGGAAAAGGAATAAATGAGGATAGAATTAGTTATGGTAAAAGGGAAGGGGAGAGACCATTCGAAAGAAAAAAACCCATTATTTGTTATTATTGTAATGAAGTCGGTCACATAAAACCCTCTTGCCCTAAACTTATAAAAAAACATGTTGAAACAGTGGCTAGTTTAAGAGTAAACTCGGAAAATGAGAACTCTTTTGAAAAATTAAGAGTTAAATTTGAATTAAATGGTGTAGAGCGTCAATGTTTAAGAGATAACGGGTCTACCATGAATTTGTGTGCGAGTAGTTGGATGGATGAGAACAATTATTTGGGAGAGTATGTTTGGGTCAAAAGCCCATTGGTTGACGTATGCCATTGTTTACCTCTCGCAAAGGTAAAATTTAAGACCAAGGGAGGCGAGTTTTACACGAAGGCAGCAGTCAAAGCAAACAGCCCCTCGGGCGAACCTTACTTGTTGGGAAACCACACAGCCGATCTAATTGAGTCAAGAGAAAAGAATGTGCTTACAATAAATACGACTGTGACTCAAAACGTTAGTGAGGTAGTTCCTTTCGAGAAGGAAAAGGAGTTATGTTTAAACTCGAGGAGCGACCTTTCAATTGAAATCACGGATCCAGTTTTCAACGATAGAAATTCTATCGTTGAACCAACGATAGGGTTTCCGGCGTTTGTCGAAAAAAAGGAAGGGGACTCAGCTCAATTAATGGACGATTTTAGTTCAGAGCGAGAGAAGTGCAAAGACCTCAATGTATTGTGGGAAAAATCTAAATTAGGTTTAGACGAATGTTGTCAAACAAGGGAAGGAAAACTAGAGAGGCACACTGGAACGGAAGAAGGGGACGAATTCCGAAAACTAGGTGTGCCCTTGAAATTCACACTGGAATATAACCAGTTGAGCCACCCGGGGAGTGACTCATTGGGAAGGTTTCAGGGAATTTTAAAACTCGCCTTGAAGGCACTCTGCGCGGAAAAGGGGGGAAGACGAATCCTCTCAGCATTATTTGCGTTACGCACCGTTTCGCATGAAAACAAAGGTTTTAGCCCCTCCGAATGGGTGATAGCGAGGAAAATTAAGAACCCTCAAACCCTGATTTACGAGAAGAGAATTGACGGGAGGAAATTTACCCGGGACGAAGGTTGTGAGAATGCGTTCGCGAAATTGACAGGTAGATTGGTTTCGGAACTTATTCTTTTCATCCCTGAGTTCTCGAGAAATTTTATTGTACAAATGGAAGAATGCCAACAAAAAAGGAAGACTTGGTACGATCGGAACTGCGGGGAAAGGAAATTTCTAAAAGGCGATCTGTTAATGGTAATGGCCACCTCCCTACGGAATAAAATGGATGGAAATTGGATCGGTCCGGGAAGGGTTTTAAGTAAAATTTCGGAGTCCATATCGGGTTCTAAGGCCATGTATCGATTAGCGCCTCCTAAATGGAATAACACTATAGAGTTTTTCCCTTTGCCGAATATAGAAGAAATTGTGGAAAGGGTTAGCGCCGCACCATATGTGACGGTCATGGATTTGGCAAAAGGTTATTTTCAAATTCCCCTCACACCGAGAGCTCAAAGGTACGCGGCTTTTGTCACGCCTTTCGGTACTTATATCCCGAAAAAAATGATGTTCGGTTTAGTATGCGCTCCTTTTTACTTCTGCAAACTAATGGCACAGGTTTTGGAAGGATTAGAGTCGTTTGCTCTCCCCTACATCGATGACATAGCCATCTTTTCCCAAAATTGGAAAGACCATGTGATGCATATTGACCTTGTGCTAGGGAGACTAAAAGTGGCCGGTTTAAAAGTAAAACCTTCGAAATGCAGATTCGCGCAGGAGGAGGTGTTATTCCTCGGTCATACCGTAGGTTCTGGGAGTAGGTCCCCTAGTGATATGAAGATAAAGGCTATAAAAGATTTTCCTCCCCACTACTAAGACACAAGTGAGATCTTTTTTAGGAATCGTAGGATACTACGCTCATTAAATCCCGAACTGTAGCGAGATAGCGTCACCCTTGACCGACGCCCTCAAGGGAAAAATTAAGAGAGAAAGCATTACGTGGGATGAAAGATGCGAGAAGGCGTTCGCAGAATTGAAGGGTAAACTTGTCTCGAAACCTATTTTGTTTGCTCCCGGATTTCTCGAAAGATTTTATTTTGCAGACGGACGCAAGTGAGATAGGGGCTGGAGTGGTTTGTCGCAGAAAATAAACGGTGAGGAACACCCTATTCTATACCTGAGTAAAAAATTTTCAAGGGCGGAAAGAAATTATAGCACGGTAGAAAGGGAGTTAGCTGCGATAATATTCGGCTTAAAGAGGCTAAAACACTACCTAGATGGTCAGAAGTTTATTATAGAAACCGATCACAACCCCCTAAAATACCTAAACAAAATGGGGGGCAGCAATCCCAGACTGCAAAGATGGGCTTTAAGTCTACAACCGTTCAATTTTGAAATTCGGCATAAACCAGGAAAACTTCATGGGAATGCCGACGGATTAAGTAGATTAGAGTGATAACTTTTCAGTTTCTTTTAAATTATTCTTTTTTCTGTGTGTGTGAATGTATGTCTGTGTTGTATGTGTAAAAATGATTAAGGTGTTTGTTATCAAATCTTTGAGCCTCTTGGTATGCAAAATGGAGATGGGATAAAATGGTAAAACCCTCGCGGAGAATTGACAGTGTTATTTTAGTTATCTGTATATTTAAGTTAATTGCTCTGCCCGAGGATGGTCTCACTGCATCAGGACCGCTCGCAGAGTTGCCAGTAGCGTGATGGAACTTCCTAGTGTCCCATGAAATGGACACTCGAAGGGGGGAGGCAGCTGTGACGAAGCATATCTCCTTCCCCTATTTTTCAACAGATCCCGTGCCGACAGAAGCTGCGAAAATTCCGAGAAGTTCCCTTTATTGCTGGGAAGGAATTTCGTAGCTGGGTGGTCGAGTTTCGGCACCCTTTGAACTGACCGGGCAGTCGAAAGGGCGCCTTGTCATTGTGTGCCCATTTTCCGAGAACTCGGAGGCGCCTTCACGTCGGAGAACATTCAACTGTACACCCAGCCTTGGCGTCTTTCGACTGGCGGGAAGCGAGACAGTGTTTGGCGCGGCCGAGGGTGTGACATCAAAGGAAGCCGAGACCGGAAGGCGTCAGCAGGAGGATGAGGGCTGAGGCGACAAAGAATGAGCGGTGGATGACGAGGGAAAGAAAATGCTATAAAACGGGCGGGAGAGTCCGGAACGAGGGAGGAGACTGGATCTCGGAAGGAGCGGTTGGACGTCCCTTGAGCGATAGGAGGGCATTTAGTGAGCCCGCAGTACAGCGGTCTCCTGGCTTGAAAAATCGAGAAAACCGGAGAGAATACGGAAGAGACTCGAACTGATTACGAACGAGCCCGCGAAGTACAGCGGTCTCCTGGCTGGTAAATCCAGGAACAGAAGAAGTGCGAAAAGAGACTCAAAAGTGATATTGAACTGTAATTAGAATATACCCATTTATTTATTATTTTGATAATTTTCATGTTGAAATAAATAGTTAGCCCAGATCTGAGAAAGTCATTACAATATACATAGAGGAAAAATCCTTCCCCAAATTAAAAGTTATAATTTTTTAATGAAAGGATTTCTTTTAGGACTAAAGGCAAAACTGTTAACGACATAGAAAAAATGTTAAAATTAAAATCTCAAAAAATTCACTTCTAAAATTAATGTTCTTTTACTGACTCACATGAATTTGAAATTTAATCAGTCGAAAATGAGTCAATTATTTCTTTAATGTTGCTACTAAGAGATAAATATTAATATAGTCTATAAATACTTGAAGATTTATTTGCTGCTGAAGTAACAATTACGTACTTTAAAAATATTTATTATTATATTTAAGAGATTTTATTTGTATAACCAATTTCTTGTTTATGGAATTGCTGTATTAATGTTACATTAATGAGAGAGATTAAAATAAGTTGCGAGATTGCTTAAAAATAATCCTCCCAAAACAGTTTGTGGTGGTTTTCATTCCCTTCTTCAAATTATGAATTCAGTTAAATAGCTCATAATAAAGACAAGTATTCGAAAAATATTTCAAAAATTAAATAAATAGTTTTAAGTATTGATACTTACGTTATCCACATAAATCAAGATCTCGGAACTTTGATCAGATTGGTCGTGCTGGTAGGTTACGAAATGCGATTTCTTTAAAAACTGTATATTTTTAGTTCAAGCAGCGATGTTCGATAGACAGGAACTGATTTAACCAAAAGTTTCAGGTTTTACTCTCAGCCACAACAAGCCCAAAAATTCTCGACTCTTCGTGGGAGTTACTTTTTTCTTATTACACGCTTACCCCACTGCTGGGGTAATGAAAATTCTTCTATCTGGGAAGTTTGGGGAGAACGATCACAAATTGCAACATTAGGGTCAGCTAAAATTTATAGTCACGATTGAAATCCCTAGACCAGCAAAAAATAGCTACTTGATGGATTATTTAAGACCCTTACCATTCCCGGGAATACAAAAAGTATTGAAATCTCATGATTTCTCGGGATCCCCTTTATATCAGTGCAGTGAAAATCTGTGTTGTTGTTTTGTGTTCAATCCTTCAGGATCTAGCGGCAGCTAGATCAGATCCCTGAGACCATTAACCCTAGCAAAGTCCAGTACCAGAAAAAGAGAAAGAGCAGCTTCTAAAGATACCAAGTACCCGGAGCACTCTTGCACAAAAGACTGAATTTGCTCCTTTGCCAACAGGCTTTAGCTGAGCATAGTGAAATGGCCTTCACGCCTAGGATGACCCTACGAGGAGAAAACTTTCCTGACGTACTTCACCCGTTCCGCCCGGGAACACCCCCTAGCCACGATGAGGCAGCCAGCAGGACTAGAAGGGGAGGAAAAATCTTATTAAAATAAGCATATCTACTTGAATCTCGAGATCGGGTACCCATACACTTGCTAAGTCAAATCGCCACGTAATACAATTTTTATTTTTTTAGTAGAAATAATCGTTGCAAATTTTACTAGCAATGGTCGACTTTTCAATTCAGTTCAAAACAAAATAATTATGTTCCACGTTTTCAAAGTGTAAAAAATAATATTTTAGAAAATAATTTCATCCAAATTTTTTTTCTAGCAAAAAAAAGTATTTTTCAAATCTGGAGTTTGAATTTATATATCGCGGTGCTTGCTGCCGCCCCTTTTCGTATGCCACCCGGGGCCATGGCTCCCTCAGTCCCCACCACGCTACGCCACTGCTTCGCAATTTTGAGCCACAGGCAATCATGAGGACACCATCTGAGCCGTACCCCTTTTTCAACATCCATGTCTTATCAATATGAGGACATAGATTCTGATAGATTTAATTTATATCAGACACATTGATTTGTCTTCAGCGAAATCAGAACACACGTCTCGATTGAAAACTTCCCTAACATGAGTCATGTTTTATTTTAATAACAAAAATGCTATTTGTTTACTTGGCGTTTTTATGTTATCTGTGTTTTGGCTCAACAATCAACTACAGCAACTCGTAATTTTTCGCACATTTGAATGGCGATGTCGACATTTCCATTGACAACACAATATCCGTATCCAAACCCCTTCAAGCCTTTGTAAGTCTCATCATATTTAATGTGAATGTGCAGTAGTTTCTCTAAACTGCGAATTTCTTGAGAGAAAAAGGTTCGAACGTGCGATTCAGCGAAAATTTCTCTAGCCACGAGTTTGATGCGAAGATTACCCGCCATGTTGTCACCTTGGCACCAAATTGTATTTTTCATCGAGCAGCTGTTCCTTTTATACCATTTTGATAAAGTATTATCTTCTTGTATATGCACTATTAAAATGTTTCTAAAAAGAGACTGAAGTAACGAAGTCTATGTATATAGACATTGCTATTAAGCCAAATCTTTTGGGAATAAAATCTCAGACACAGTTAGTACTTTAATTTTTAAAATTAAAAATCGTTTTTCAGAAACTGGCAACAGTCCTTTGTTTAGATTTCCTTGTACGTTATTAAACTTTTTCGTGTTGCATTCATAAATTTGAACAGTATTAATCAAATGTTGGAACTTTTATGGAAATTTCACTTTTGATTTTATAAGCGAGATGAATGTTTTACCCTATGGTGACTTATTTTGACTGTGGAAAATCCAAATCTGTGAGTAATTTTTTTGTGTGAGATCAATGTCCTTCGTTGAGTTTGATGTATTGCTGTTGCTTGTTTTACATGTTATTTTTTTATTGATTTAATGATTATTACAAATTTACTGTATTTATCAATTTTTCAAAAAATAATGTCTCTAATTTCTTTGGCTAATGTTATTAACTCTTATGCGATGCACATTTGCACTTTGCTGCATCGTGTGACGGCGTGATTGAATGTGGAAATAATAGTGGTTAATTATTTTGGATAGAAAAATTTATTATAAACGTAAGCTCTGCTTTTCACTAGTACGTAAGGAAAATTTGATTTATAAATTTTAAATTTCTATTATATTGAAATAATTACTGGCATATGGTTAATTCTAAGTAGTAAATTAACATTTTCTGCTGGTTTTTGACAAAATCATCAGCCATAATGTAAATGTCACTTTTTAATAATCGATAAAATTTAATTAATGGTATGAGATCTCCAACTCTTTCTTCCATCTCTTACTGTTTTGTAATATTATATATTTTTTTTTCTCTTTGTATAAAAATAGCTAGTATTGGACTATTATATGCAAGTTACAAACTAATATTAAATTCCATTTGTAATTAGTAAATTTTATTTTCAATAAAGTTACTTTAAAAGTTTTTCAGTGCTAAAAACTATAAACTAATAACTTGAGATGTTAATTAGGTCATGTTAATATTTACAAACTACACTTCATTTTCAAAAAGTACTAAAACAACTGAAGAACTTTCATTAGTTTCTAAGTATTATTTATAGGATATGAATGGTGTAATTTTCATTTGCAAATTTTAAAAAAATTTGTAAAATTTTTTAGGTTCATCATGAAGGAAAGTAGTCACAAATCTAAGAAGCGTACTAAAGAATCCCACAATGATAAAAATATCAAACGAAATGATGACGAAACCTCAAATTCATACAAATATCGAAATGTGCTAAAAGAACGACATTACAAAGATGATGACAGAAATGGTAAAGATCATCGTAGCAATTCAAAGCATTCTAATTCCAGCAAAGAGAAAAGCAAATCATCTGATCATAAAAGCCATAGAAATCATCCAAAATCTGTTATTTCATCCAGTAGTAAATTGGAAGAAAAAGCGTAAAGCGAAACCATGAAATGATTGAGGAATCATATGAAGAATTATCTCGAAAGAAAGAAAAATTGAATCTGAGCTCCATGCTTTGGATTTGGAAGAAGCTGCTGCTAAGGAAGCAGAGAGTAAAAATCTCATAGGTAAATTTTTCCAACTGTTCTGTTTTTTAGATTAGTTTTAGATGAGGGGGAAAAGCTTTAGTATGCCCACCCCTCAATTTGGCAACTCTTTGGTTGCCCCGGGCCG
>BMAV01020163.1:0-80678 GCA_019973955.1 Trichonephila inaurata madagascariensis
TTCACACAACCAGACATTCATCATATGCATCTTTTTGATATACATACTTAACAAACAATATATATATATATATATATATATATATATATATATAATCCATGAATATATACAAATAGCTCTAAAGCCTAAATATAACTAGTTAAGATAGTAAGAATTATTAGCCACAGTAGTACAGTAGCAAATTCCTGGGCTTAGGAATGAAGATTGCAGGTTTAATTAAAGTTTTCTGACTAACCAACCTCTGGACCATAGGGAAAAGAAGGAGTAATAAGATAAATTTAAATATATTACAAATAAAATACGCAATACTATTAATACGAGGGTTGGGAAAAAAGTCATGGCAACTATTTTTTTTCTTGAAAATAACATTCCGGTTGGAAAATATGACATACTCAGACGAAAGGAAAAGGTGTTCACTACATGTATGTACAATGAATAGCACTAAAATATCGTAATACACTAATTTATTGTGGTAGTATACAGGGCAATATGGCCTTCACGGTGCAAAAGAATGACAACACAGTACACATAAAGTTGACATGACAAACCTGGGCTTATAGACCCTGAATGTAGTCCGTAATCCTTAATGTAATCCATGAGCTGCTCGATGACGGCACGTGCCAAGCCTGTGTGCACACTTACCGGTCGTCCCGAACGTTGTTCATCACTGGTTGACACACGTTCTTGCTGAATCTTTTCTTTCCACCGTGCTGCTGTACGGTATGGTAGGGCAATATTCCCAAGGTCTTCCACTAATTCACTCGTACATTCCATCGCATTTCTCTCTCGGAGAACGGCTACTTCGAAGTAAGCGCGCTGCTTAACACGGGTTACTTCCATCTGACACGACACTCACCAACTGACTGATTTCACAGCCCATGATAAGCTACTACCAACTATCACAGAGCTATCTGTTGTTCTGCATACACGCTATGCCTGCAGAACTTCCACACCACACATGTACATTTGTGATCCTTTCACATATCTACAAGAAAAAAAAATAGTTGCCATGACTTATGCCCCAACCTCCGTATATAACGATAAAATTATAGCCTACTAGTATTTACTAATATAGAATTAAAATCAAAGCAATAAAACTAGATGATAAAGCTTGCTTCGTGAGTACACCAACAAATTACACTAGTCTCCAAAAGTCTGAGTACAGGCGATCACATCTTTCATTTTTATACAAAGATAGCTAATTAAATGAAGTGTTTCTGAATCAATACTATTTTTTATTGATTCCTCTAACGTCGTAAATTTACGTAGTATAAGCAATAATCCCCGGAATATTATATTAAAATAATACAAATATTTATAACTTGAGAACGACACAAATCGTGTGCGTCAAAAGTCTGTGTACAGTGGAAGAAACATTTACAATAATGGATTGTAACTAAAATTTAATACTTTTTAAACTATTCTGTTATTTCTATAACTCTCTCAATATATTTGGCAGGGATTTAATTAGCTTAGTAGTTTAATCTGTGGATATTTTCTTCCATTCTTCTTCTATGATAGATGTGAGCATTTCCTTGGATGTTATTATGTTCCCTCTGAGTATTCATTCCAGTAAATCCCCCAAATGCTGTATTGAGCGTAGGTCTGGGGATTAGGTTGACTTACGGAGAATTGGTTTGGGACATTACCTTACAATGTGAGCCATTGGCTTGGTACCTTTGTGCCGCTGAAAGTAAAAATCATCGCTCACCACAAGTTTCTCGGCATATGCCCTGATATTTTACTTCAATAAGTTCAAGTAACCAATTTTGTACATTGTTGATTTAATAAATTTCAGATTACCAGTAGAAAGGCTTCCAGTGCACCCATAAATATTATACCTCGTCCTTCATGTTTGATAGTCGAAAAAGGATTCTATTTCTTAAGATCTGTCCAGGAATGTTTGCAGGCATATTTTTGTTCTTTTTGATGCCAAATTACAAGAATTACTTTCAATTGAATATATATTACATTTTTCCAATAATTAAGTTCTCTATTTAGATGTTTTTGAAAAGTCTATTCTCTTACTCTGTTCCGGTAAAAGGTTCCTTGAGGGGAAACTCGCCTGATAGTCGTTCACTTTCAATTCTCTTTGAATTGTGGTTAAAGTCAAGCTTTTTGGGAATAACCCAGAAAAACTTTTAGCTATTTGTAAAGGTCAGGTCTTGGAGTTTTTGTTTTATAGTGCGTATTACAAAGCAAGATTATCGAGGTGGCACTGCAAACGACAGGCTGGATCTTGGCCTGGACGTTAAAATTTCAGTTATTTTGTAGTTTATGAACACTTTTTGAATCAATGAATGTCTCCTATTAACAGTTTCAACAATTGCTTTAAAAATTTCCCCTTTTTCTGAAGATACATAATTTTTCTTTCTATATTTCTATATTCTAAGATGATATATTTCTTTCTTTTCTTTTTCCAATATATCGATATCTATTCTGTTGCCTGCCATGGAACCACAAAAGCTTTCAAATCTCAAATCCTAAGTAAATCGTAAAAGAAGCTTATAATTAGTTAAAAACTCGATTTATATAGGGCAATTATTTTACAATAAAAGGTCTTTAAAAGCTCTATTTTGTAAGTGAACCCACACTTTTGGCGCAGATGTTTGGTGATTTTTTGGGGGCCATTTTTGTTTTTCAATTCCTTCTATTAGCTCACACTCTCTATTTATTTATTTATCTTGATGGAATTTTCAATCGTTAATAAAGTGCATTTTAAAGCGCTCAATTGAGCTGAAATTGTATATACATGTTTATTTTAGATCACAATACAATAATTTAATTATAATTAATAAAAATTAATCGATTAAAACTAATTATTTAAAGAATTACAAATACAGCCAAGTTGGTATCATTTTTGGCGACTTGTGTCAAAAATTGAAAAGGTTTTTTTCTCACTTTTTAAAGCACTCAGTTGAACTGAAATTTTATATACACGATTGTTTTGGATGACATGCAATACTTTAATGATAATTAATAAAATTAATTACCACTTGATATTGTGATTCTATCATATGGATATACATACTTATATTAACTGTAAATATTTAATAAAAAGTAGCTAAAATAAAATTTTCTTTGTTAATCTAAGTGGGAATTGACTTAAAATTCTTTTTATATTACTTGTTTCTTCTTAAGGTGAATTTTGTTGCTGTTGTTAAATAAGGAAATTTTGAAGTATTGCTTATACAAGTATTTTGATTTTCTAAAGCGAGATTTCAATAGTAATTACAGCATAAACATGTAAAATGATTGCCTGTGCGCAGACTTTCGGAGGCAAGTGTATGTTTCCCGCCAGATACAAAGAAGTATAGTAGAACCGCATAAAAATAAATTTAGTAAATTATGATAAAATAATATTAGGTCTGTATGTATATATTAAAAACCTTAAACACTGATATAAATTTATAGAAAATAAAAGGACATCCCAAAAATGCACAATGATACTTAAATAAAATATATTATTATTAATTTATGAAACATGTTGTGGCGGGCTCACGCGTCTTTTCTTTAACATAACCTCTGTGTTCTTTGACGGCCGTTAATGGCAACTCTTTCCTTAAATCAAGAAGCGAAATGCGAATAATATTCACCAAATAAGATGGCTTTTTAAAAGCACAGAAGTTTCAGTAAGCAGAATGGCAATTTAGGGAAAGTTATGTTTGGAGGAGATACAAGCGTGAATTGACCGCCTATCGTAAAGTTATCGGGAAACTCTGCCCCTGCTACAAGGTGCATACCGTTGCACGCGTGCCCAGACGTTTCTATACAGTGTTTGAATCTTAGTTTGGATTAAGGTAGGACTTATTATTTGATAGTAGGACTTATAATATTATCATAAGTGAGAGTAGGCGGATTATATAATTATTTAGAGATAAAGTGATCCAAAGTATGAAGTATAACATAAGTTTTGAAGTATAACATAAATTGTGGATTATAATTAAATACAAATAAATTAAATGCATTGTTGATGACTAATTTTGAATCTCTTGAAATAGTAAAATGGAAAATAATAAAATTAGTATTAAGAGCAAATTCATATCTCAGATAATTAACCGTAAAAAAAAGGTGTTATCTCAGAACAACAATCAAACAATTTTTAATACGATATCTTATCTAGTAGGTTATTTGAGACCGGGTGTAAATATGAGAAAAATTGATTAAGTCTTAGATTACTTTAAATAAGATTTTATTCTTCTACATTTACACAACTTTACTTAGTGGTTCTACAACACTTAAAATTTATTACTGTTTAAAATTTGGAGAAAAAATCTGTAATCTAAAGCATATTCGTTTCTTTAATAAAGCTACATTGCACGAACGTTTGTTTTTCTAAAGATGAGCTTCCCAAATAGGTCTGATATGACGTATGTTAATATATCAAATATCAAAGTCCTCAAGTTGGTGTTGTGTCGAAGTTTAGAGAGAAGGTTTTCAGTTCAGGCTTCATTCTCTCGTCATCTGAGTTGTTTTCAGGTTAAAATTTACCTGGTCTGTTGCCATCAGCCCTTGTTTTGTTTCAGATGGCGATGTTCATAAAGTGGCCGCTGTCAGGATTTCACGGTTGGCATGTAGAGTGTTCGATCCCTGGTGCCACTGAAGACCCGTCGTATAGAGAGGCTAATGTGCGTTAAATCAGTCGAGGCTCAAAGCTACCTTTGGCATGGAATGGTAGTTTGGAAAGGGGGTGCCCAGCTCAGATGTTGTTCCCAGATTTTCAATAGCCCTCGTGTTGCTTGGTAGTGCAAACATTCACTCAAGCGACGTTAATAAACAATAAATTAACCCTAACAGTGATTAACTTAAATCTATGGTTTTCAGAATAACTACATCATCTGTTTTACTGATGAAATAATTCTTTCCGTTCCCATCCCTTTAGAAAAAAATGGCGGCTGTTTCAAAATTCAACTAACAGGTAAATTTGCATTTTTTTATTGCAAGCAGACAAAATAATTTCCTTGCTCTACAAGTACCGCAAAGGCTTTACCGGGTTAAAACGGCGGTCTTCTCTATCAGTGGTGACTCTGGTTTTCTTGAGATAGTGCCTTCCCGGGATGACTATTGCCAACAATCATGCACAGTGGATACATCCCTACCAAGTCTTTGTGCAGTATTCCTGACAGAAAATCAACTTGTTCTTAGCTTGTGAAAATCCCCAAGGTGACCTTCTTTGAATATCTGCTTGACTAGATGTGAGTTCATAAGAACTAGAAGTTTACATGTCCTTAAAATATCCTTTATTAAGAACTTGAACTTAGAAGTTTAATAGATAATAATATATATAAGAGAATCTACTATGAACAAACACAATACAAGTAATACCGAAATATTTTTAACTCAGGACCACACTGTCAATATCAACAACCTAATCTCAATTTACAATAATATCGCAAGTCCTAATATTAAATAGTCAATCCTACCTTAATCCAGTCGTTGATCCGATACTAAGGAAGTTGCGTCTTTACTCGGTGCAATGGTATGCACCTTGACTAATGGCTCTATCTTCGGGAAACCTCTGTTGGCTATCACTTCACGAATGCATCAATCTAGCATAACATTCCTCAATTTGCCATCCCATTTACTGAAACTTCTGATATTTAAAAGCTATCTAATTAGCATCTTCTCTTCACGTTTCACTTCTAAGGTTTTGGTTGGAAAAGAGTTGCCATTAATTCTGGCCCCAAAAGAACCCAAAGGACAAGTTAATGAAAAGACGCGTAAGCCCGTCACATGCTTTATTGGATGACTTTCTTCAAACTCAACGATCTGTTATAAGTAGCTGCTTCGTCTTCTTAAAGGCATTCTTGACTAATATCAACCCACTACGTCAATGATAAATAAAGCTCATGAACTTTACAGCACGTTTTGTATACATGATTTACATGCTACAGGTGGCGTTATTAGTGTTATGCGCTTAACGTGAAATTTGAATTAAAGTCATCTTTCACCTGCCAATTTTCGTTTATCTAGTACTTCTCTTTCTTGGTGTTGGGATTTTTATTTCCATCCGTGTATTTTCTATCAAAATAAAATCATCCTCTACTTTCCCCACAACACCTATCTTAATGTAAAGTTTGGTAATACGATTATTTTTAGACAACACACATCATAAGATTAATAGCAAACTTCCGTTAATAGTTTCTTAGTTTCTAGATGATTTAAATTAGGTAGATCAAACAAAAACTTCTTATCAACATTCTGACCCATCATAACCTATGCCAGTCCAAACTGAGCTTTCACTGCTAAAATCTACATAGAGTTTTAGAAAGAGCCCAAACCAAAATTCTAAAGCAAATCCGTGGTGCTAGATAGTGCATTAGGAATGAGGACTTTAGAAAAGAAGCTAAATCGAAAATTTAAAAAAAAATTATGCAAAAACTATCAAAGAAATTTCCAGTAGCATTGACAATTCAGACAACCCATCTATTCAAGAAATAGAAAAATTTATTCTCACATCAAAGAACCCAGAAATATTTTGTTAGCATTGTGATATCCCCCGGCCCGGGGGTATCATCTCTTCATCTACGTGAGCTAGATTTGTAGAAGGAAAGGACTGATCCCCCAAATTCGCCATAATAAATCTAATTTATTCTTGTCTAATTATATTGATCAACACAACACGAATCTTACTATAGAGATTCGATCAGGAGTGATGAAGCGTAATTCTAATTCTAAGTAAATAGCACCTGAAACCCTAATCACTATCTTTATGAGAAGTTATCTTAAGAATCTTTATCTAACATAGATTCCTTAAACGCTTAAGTCAGTTCTATAATTACACTTCTATAATTAATGTCTTACCAGTAGCTCACGGTGATCAGCATCACAGCTTTCTGTCTGCTTATTCTATTCTATTCTTCTACTATTCATCTATTCTACTGCTATCTTACTCCCCTTCTACTAACACGCGAATACTAAAAAACTCCAATATATATCTATAACATTAATCTGCATATCCAAGTTTCTTTTCTTGAATTAATACATTCTGGCCCAAATTCCCCCAAAGAGGATTAGTAAGAAAATCCGATAAAGCCCCTTCAAGCTTGATCTCACAAAATTTTCTTTTAAATTTACTTAATTAAAATCACAAAACCTTTCTTCAAAATTCTTGAACCTTTTTTAGCTCAACACAATAGTATGATCATAACGTAACAGAGAGAGACTCTTAATTCACGGCTGCGCTGCTTTTTTGGCAGTCGCAATCTGTTATTTTCTATATTATTTTCGAATGATATTGTTCCCTCACGTCCCAGCAATTGCTAAAAATTCCCGTTTCCAAATTGCAGTCAAGTTCACGATACGATAAGCGTTTTTCCCATAGGGCAGGCAAATATACCCACTCTGGCTATTAAAGCATCCTGATTGGAAAAAATGTTACTCTAATTAAAATTCCATCTTCTCGATCATGGAATAATTTCCTTCTACAAACTATTTAAATCTGTAAACTTTCATATACTTTACTTAAAATACTCTTAATTTTAATTTTAATTTCAATTTTAATACTTCTTTAAGTAAAAGTATGTGCACTAATTCGATTTTAACTCACTTATGAGCATGGGATGTAAAAGTTATATTATTTCACGTTTCCAGAAAGAAAACGGTACCAGAAAGGGGTCTCAGGGGTGTTAAATTTCTCTAAAGGTCTTAAAATATAAACATTTTTCAAACAGGTATAATTCTTTTAAATTTAAATTAAATAATTCAAATCTTTTACTCATTATTTATAAAGGGGTATGGGGCTTCAGAAAAGTATAAAATGTTTAAAATATAATCATAAGTTTAAAAATTATAAGCATATGAAAATAAGAAACTTTTATTTAAGAAATATTTATTAAGTTTTACGTCGCGCATGCTATTTTTTAATATAGTAGCTTTAATTACTAGCTATAAGTTGATTTATAAAGTTAAATGTATATTATTATTACACTGTAGCTTTTTTTATATAAATAGAATAACAACTTACATATTTTAATAAATAAAAAAATACATTTTTAAAAAATATTTAAAAAATTGCAATATTTTACAGATATTTTGAAATACAAAAGATATATTAGGTTGGGGAAAAAGAAATCCATTATTTTTTCGGTAGATGGTTGTAGTGTCGATATCTCGTGAAGTACCGATCAAACAATTTCAAATTTATGCTCGTTGTCAAGGGGAAATTTCACACTAAAAAAATTATTTTGCTGTCTCCTGTTTGGGTGAATTATGAGTTACAGGGTGTTAAAAGTAGAAGTCAACAAAGAGAAAATTCGGTATATTTTACAGTTTTTCTTTGAAAAAATGTGAAAATGCAAGCCAGGCGGCTGAAATTCTGAATGGAGTTTATGGTGCCGATACTGTAAAAGCTAATTACGTGCAATTTTGGTTTCGCCGGTTCCGTTCACACATTTTTGATGTTAAAGTTGCCCCGCGCCCGTCCTCGAAAGTGTCGATAAAATCACAGAAATAATCGAAGTTGACCGCATGTTAGTAGTCATAGCATCACCCAGGAGCTAAAGATAGACCACAAAACAGTTTTAAGCCATTTGAGCAAAGTTGGATTCAAAAAGAAGCTCGATGTTTGGGTGCCGCAACAAATAACACCAAAAAACATGATGGATCGAATTTCCATTTGCGAAGCCCTGGCCAAACGGAATGAAATCGACCTATTTCTTAAGCGGATGGTGACTGGGGATGAGAAATGGGTCAAGTATAACAATCTGTGCGGAAACGATAGTGGTCATAGCGCGGTGAAGCATCTCAAGCGGTGGCCAAACCCGGACTAACATCCAATAAGGTTCTACTGTTTATTTGGTGGGAGTGGAAAGGAATAATTTATTACGAGATGTTTCCTTAGGGCCAAACACTAAAATCAGATATCTACTGTCAACAACTGAACCGTTTGAAGCTAGTGACTGACCAGAAACTGCCAGAATTGGCCAACAGAAGAGGCGTTGTGCTCCATCAGGACAACACCAAGCCACACACGTCTGTAGTGACTCTCCAGAAACTCTGGGAGCTTGATTGGAAAGTTTTAATCATCCACCATATAGTCCGGACCTGGCACTAACCGACTACTATCTTTTTTGCATTGCAAAACTTCCAGAGTGATAAGAAATTGGGATTAAGAGAAGATTGTGAAACTCAATTACTAGAGTTTTTCGCCAATAAAGGCCAAGACTTCTATGAGAGAGGCAATATGAAGCTATTTTTAAAATGACAACAAATTATACAACAAAACGGTATATATTTGACCCAAATCGGACAAACCGAAACATGTTAAATAAAGTTTTGAATTTCATGCGAAAATAATGGATTTCTTTTCCCCAACTTAATATAATACTAAAATTAGGTAGGGTATAAAGAGTATGTGTGATGCATTTTATAATTCTATAAAGTTTTATACACCAGAGACTACTATTTTAGAGAAATAGCGTGCGCAACGCAAAAAATACTTATTTATTATAGAATTTTCATATGCTTATGTCTGATTTTTAAAATTATTCTTATATTTTAACATTTTATACTTCCCCATTCTTTTATAAATAATGTGTAAAAGATTCGAATTATTTAATTTAAATTTAAAAGAATTACACCTGTTTGAAAATTGTTTATATTTTCAGACTTCTAGAAAAATTAAGCACCCCTGAGACCCTTTGCTACTACGTGTTGGCATGACATGGAAGTTGGGAGATTGGGGTGCCTCGCAGCTCAGTTGTTGCCCCTACCACTTGACTGAAATTCGAACTAACACAGGTAGTCCTTATGTAGCTTTAGAGTGCAATCTTAATAAGTAATCAACATGTTCTTTCTTAATATATATTCACGTTCACAAAGTATTTAATTAGCTATTTACAATGTTTGAAATCATTTTTGTAAAAATAGGAGCTATATGTTCACAAAAACATGAGCATTCCTGTAAAAATCACACATTTTTTCAAATGATTTATGAGCATAATATCGAAAACATTCATTCGATTTTCTCGAAATTTACAGAAATATTGAAATTATGAGGGAGAAAACAAATTGATTATAAAATTTTAAGAAAATGTATTTACTGGGCAGAATACATACATATACTGTCAGAATTTTGTTGCAAATATCTTGGCAAATTATATAAAAATTTCATTTGAACATTTAAAAATTCACAAAGAAATGAGCAAATAGTGATCAGTATTTTTGTAATTCTGAAGTCAAGATATATATATGATAATAATTTCATAAATCATTTCTAATAATAAATCTTAGATTGGTTAAATAGGATTCATTAAATGTTAACTCTATCTAAGTCGCACCCCAATTTCTCAACAAGTTTTTGTGAATAATGAAAAATAGTGTTAAATATTTTATCGTTATTCATTTTTACAAAACTAAAATAAATTTGAAACGTGAACTAATGAGAAGTGAATAATTATTTATTTTACCCGCATTATAAACTTTTAAATATATACATGAACCTGTAATTGCTCTAATAGCCCAGTTCAATGAGTTTTTTCCTTCAATTCTAAGCCAAACACAATTTTCAATAGCATTACAATTGGTAAAAAAAATGGCTTAGATTCAAGTAAATACGGTAATCTACCAAATATAGGTCTGTAAATTAGCTTAATGCAATGATACACATATATTTATTAAATAGCAATCTAGAAATAGTTGTACACAAAAACAATCGTGAATGTAACAGACATGCAAATGAGTTTTCTTAAACTATACAGTTTACAAACATATTTTCTAATCTTGCTTGAAATTTTGATTACTTCTGTAGCTTGTTACATAATTCGAATGATTTACATATTAATTTATGACACAACAATTTCTGTAAGATTGAATTTTGCATTTATTGCAATTTATTTTGTGATTTACCAAATTGTACAAAATGTTCCACTTTTTCCTCAATTTTAGCCACATGTTGTAGATAAATTGCAACTTGAATTGCACTATTTATATGCTATCTATAACTCGTGACGTTTGAGAATATTTTTTAAATACATTCTGCACACAGGGAATGATAAAGTACATCGATTGTGGCACATAACAATTATCGTATATTTTCGTGTATAAGCTGAGACTTTTGGAAGTTTTTCTAAAGTTAAAGTAAGGAGGTCTGATCTGTTATTCTTGGAAAAAAGTAGCGTAGGAAATTCGGTTTTTCTTCACATTTTTCATTATCCATGCACGAGCGATTTTATGTTTAGAAACTTTTTGGGAGATTTTTGACGAAAACCTTTATTCAAAAAGAAGAGGAAATGAAGGAAAAATAAGTCACATAAGTCTCTTAAATTTAGTGTCAGAACACTAGTTTCCAAATAGTTTTTAAAATCTATATTCACTTAGTGGGATATCTGAATGTATATGATCATTATGTGACGAGCTTTTCCCTTAATGCATAAAACATACATCGACAATTGCGAGCTAACTTTTTTGATTTTGGCATTTACTTTATTTCAAAATGTATTCTTATCCACTGTTGAAGAAAAGCTGAACAGCCATACTGTGCTACTAAAATGTTTTGCAAACGCGGGAACCTGAACTTTGAAATTAGCCAAAATATATGAAATTCCCTTCTCACTCATTTTCCAAATAAATAAAATTTATACAGAAAGTAACCCACAGTACACCCATTGCACAATAAATGATTGGCAGAAATGTGCTTAAACTAAATCAAACTATTCGCCATTAGCGTCTGGGGTTTTACTTTACTTCAACTCCAGTGGAAAATATTCCACCCATTTTATCTGTTTGGTAACATTTTCAACCTTTTGGCAATATGCTAAAACTATAAGATTATATTTTTTTAAAAAGTTTGTACGGGTTCTGAATTTTAGATAAATTTTTGAAGAAAAAAAGTACTCTCAGCTTGTACACGCATTACCTTATAATCGTAATTATACAATACTTAGTCGAGCATCAGCATATAGCTGCGGACATACTTGAACATCGAAAGTAATATCAGAAGATGATTAATGCATTTTATAACTTTTTTTTGTTGAATAACTATCGAATTGATATAGTACGTTTCTTTCCATTCAACTCGTTTCTTTCAACTATAACATCTAATAGTCGAACTATTAAAAAGTGATTGTATGTGCTAATGTGGCTCGACTGAAATATCACAAACTCGATCTCAGGATAAAAACTTTTACCTTGATGCAGAACTATTGCTCGAAATTTACGAAATGCAATCAACATCATTTATTAAGTTGAATATATAGGAAAAGAAAAAGGTTCTTTTTTTTTCTTTACACATATTTTTTGGTACTCGTTAATCTACCCTTCATTTCTAGAGATTTTAATTTATTCGGTGCATGTGTGTAGATTTTCTTCTGGGTTTGCCAGTAACTTTTTTCCCATACTGAATTATATTTTTTGCTCATCAAAAAATTACCGCAACTATGCACTACTTGTAACAAACAATATCTTCGATAAAATGATGCATTTTGAATAAATGATAAAATGAGACAAACATTTGGATAAAGTCTTCTATGAATCACTTTCTCAGTGCATGCGGCAGCAGGATGAGATGTCGCCTGCAATAAAAAGAGCCAATCTGAAAATTTATCGAGTGAATACAATTTTAGTTTTAATCGTAATTTGTTTTCATCAACAAGTCAAAAGAAGGAAAATCATACTTTAGTCAAATGCATATAATCCTTTCTTGAGTACCTATATACACATTACAGTATATTGTTTACGTATTGTAATTTGCGACAACAATCTCACCAATCAATATCAAAAAAGAAACCACCAAACCTGTTAATATTGAAAAAGCACTAAATAAATCTTTAAGCGAAAGGCTGGATGTCTTTTCTATTTTCTCTTCTTTTGTATGCTCCGAGAGAAAGTACTTAAAAGACTCTAATTTGAAGTACCTATCATAAATTCCAGCGCTCACCATTCTCGACATTACTTTCCTAAGTTGTGATGAGCAACAAAAGTCTTTCCTTATTAGAAAGGTGAAAGAAGTTACATAATTGTTTTCTTCTGAGATCAGGACTCTAGAATGAGCTCCATATAAAAACCTCACATATTCACGGGAACTTATTATGACTGATTCAAGGTTTTTCATTGGATTATTTATAATTTCGTTAGGTTTAAGATACCAATTGTTTTGTTCAATCGCCATGCCTAACTGTATAAGGTGCGATTCTTTAGAATTTAGTAAATAGGAACAGATAAAGTTCCTTTCACAGAATAGGCACGTTGAGTTCCTTTCTCAACAGCTTCAGAAAGCTCTTTGAAGTTTTTTACAACTTCGACATTCGATGGTGTCGCGAGAAAGGATAAAAGAGCACCCGAAAAAACAGAGGACATTATACATGAGAACAACAGCCAGGTACCTGTAAGGAGCCTATTTTCGGGCGAGTCAACGTGAAAAATCAAAGGTTGTCTTAACATGCTTCCAAAAAGATTATGAAAAACCTCAAAATAAGAAGTTGTGCCTTTTAACATGGTAAAAAATATTACAGTTGCAAGTAAAAAGATACAGATCAGTAACATCCAGGTAGTCAAGTCAAATAATTCGAGGAAACCAAATGCTTTTGACCATTCAGAAGATTTCAAAACTACAAAAGTCATTCCGTCAGTTGTGTACGGGAAACTGAAATCAACTGCGCGAAATCTGTCCTCGTTGGTCTGCAGAGTACCAATTGCTAGATCAGCTTCTCCCCTCTGTACCATTCCCACGATTCCGGTCCAACTTCCATTATTTAATTCGCGTCCAAATTCGTGGTCTTCTGGAAAAACAACATCATAATATATGTTCATTTCTGTGAATATAGCATGTGCAAAGTAACCTTCTATTCCAGCGAGTCTAGTTTTTCCATTCTTTTCTATGTGTACTTCAAAAACCTTTGATAATTCACGGCGGCGATTATCCATTTGCTGTAATTCATCCTAATTCAATAGTTAATGATGAGTTTCTGGAAGGACATCACCGTCATAGGTATACAGCGTTTTAAATGTTACATTCCAAACATGGTTTGCTGTCAGACGTTGCTCTCTTATCAAGTGGAATCAGATATTTAAAAATACACTTCGAATACTTACGACTTTTGTGGTAACTGCAATAAAGTGGTATTTTTTCAGTTCAATATAAACACACTCAGTTTTCTCATTAGTTTTCTAATTCTCACCATCTGTTTGAAAACTTCAAAATTTATAAGTTAAATTTCTTATAGACTTTTTCTTTTAGCTCAATTTTTAAATATATTAGATATATTTACGAGTTTTTAATAATGTCTAATATTTTAATAGCTTACATAGACATGGGAGAGAGCGTCAGTAAACATTACTGGGGACTGATTCTCTTGCAGGGCAGCTCTTTGAATCTTTTTAACCAAACTATTATTCACAGTATTGATCAAACTTAAAAGTCTACACGCTTAGATACCTCGAAGAGTAATTTTGATATGATTTTATGGATATACTTTTTAAAAAATATATAAAGATCTACCATCAGTTTATATATGCATATAACAGTAGTTTTATTTTTATTTTACGATGAGCTCTCCATCAGAATCAGCAAATTTTTTCTTTGAGGTTCCTTAAAACGTTGACATTTTGCAAGACTTCTACCAGTGATACTGATAAAAATGTGTAGAAGAATGAGAAAAAATAATGTAAAATACTTGGTTCTCTCTCTTTGTATAGAATGATCTAAAAAGAAGTTGAGAATAAACAAATTATGTTAAAGTGGCATAGGATTATTCTTGTAGAAGGCTGTATGTGCGATGTAATAAGTATCAGAAAACGGTGTTTGACAAATACTTTTTATGATCATAGAAATATACGCAAACTTTTGTGTAATCCGTTATTTTTGAAGTAGAAAACAAATTTTACTTTCCGAACAAAAACCATTTAGAATATTTTTAAAAATACATTTCCAAAGCATTGATGAGCAAAGAACATTAAAAAAAAAAAGTAAAATAGAACACATTTATTTACAAATTTAAAAAAATGCATTGGTATATGTGTGATAAGTAATGTTTTAAATATAATATATGTTTTTAGTATAAATATATGTTTATGTGTGTGAAAAGAAATTTAAAACAAATTACGTCGCACAATCTTTCGCGTGTTCTAATTCATCGCTACTTTTTTTGCAGCTTGAAATTTCACAGCGAAATCGTATGAGAACGAGTAGTTTTGTAACGTAATTTTCACAAATATCCACACGAATCTTGAGAGAGTGTGTTAGAGATGAAACTGAACTTTAAATTCCTCCTATCTAAAATCGAAACTCCAATACATCAAAAGTATGTTTAAGCATTATAATCACACTTAACTTTGAAAAACGTAAGTATGATGAAAAACTGACACCGCAAAACCGATTAAATTGCAAAATGGCTCAATGGCATGAAAGCAATAAAGACTGCTGATGGAAATGTGAAACCGGATTAATAAATACATAGGAGAATTTTAAGATATTTGGATTGAAACACTTTTTGTAATATTGAAACATCTCACATTCCTATCATGCTTTCAAAAATATGGAAATTAAAAAAATTTTCTTTTTGTATTGGTTATTTATATGTAAAAATGAAAGGCACAGAGTACACATGCCTTTATAATTATATATTTGAAGATAATACATGTTATAATTTATGCTTTAGTTGCAAGTTATGATTACAGAGTCAAGTCACTTTAATTTTCGACCAGGGTATAAATTTCAGAAAATCTTTTTTTCTCTAACATTGGAGGAAATATATATTATTTCTGATAAGAAGTTATCAAAGTTCTGCAATAAATATGTTCAATAGAGCCATATTACATCAGTGCTTCTCAAACTTTCTATATTTGCAACCCAATATTCAATCATAATTTTCATTGAGCCCTCCTCCATACAATGACAATGTATTAAATTCAAAAATACTATACTTTGACGCTAAACCTACTGTATGACTTTAACCTCTTAAGTGCCAGCATCGCATAAAATTTTGTCATTGAGCTAGTGCATTAATTGGCCTGGACGTATATATACGTCTTTTTGAATTACGATCTTTTCAGTGAACTGTTATCCGTAAAATTATTCAAAGGTTTTGGATTGTAATAAAATGACCTTGACAATGTTTGTGAAGGATTTACTTATTTCAGAGGATTTTCTTATTTATTCCTTTTCACCCACCCCCAATACACCACATACACTTGCCTATGTGGCATTGTTGAGCGAATCAAGTAATGTTTAATTGGCATTTAAAGGATTAATTATACACCTTACAAATTATCAAGATTAGTGTTAATTTCAGCGTATAAATTTATATATAATAAGCCCACTGGTATATCGAAACTGGTATTTTAACTATAATACACTGGTATTTTATGTATAATACACTGGTATTTTATCTATAATACACTGGTATTTTATGTATAATACACTAGTATTTATTAAACTTGTTCTTAAACTTAGTATTGTTATAAATTAATTATTAAATATACAATGCGCAATACTGATGTATTTATAAGTTTATTATATCCGTGTATAGGTGTATTTTCTGTTTTATTACTTACTCATTACTTATGTTTCTTATTTTTTTCTTTTAAAGACCTAACATCTAACAATTAAAAAACACCTTTTCAACGTAGTCGGAAAAAAGTGAAAGAATAAAAAATGATTATCCCCGCCATTTATTATTATATATTATTACGAATTTTGTGTAACGAATGTTTAAAATAGTATAAATAGTTTATATCTGGATGAGTAATACGTTTATATTTCTCTTTGTTGTATTTATTTGTGTTAAAATTGTTATATTCGCAATCACCACCATTCCTTAAATTATAATAGCGATTCACAATGGAAACTTAGCAAAATCTTGGAGATAGAGCCAAGTTGGCATCATTTTTGGCGATCATGTTGGCGACTTGGTGACCATATTTGGTGAATTTGTTACTATATGGGTTTTTCTGGAAATTACTGTAGAAATCTACTAGAGTTTTACGATCTACGACGAAAGTGGATTTTTCGATAACAATCCGCGCAGACTATAAATAGGGAGTCGCTCATCGAAACTGAATCAGTATTGCTTTTACTCGCGATTTGTCAGTCTTCTTTTGAACGTGAAGAGTTAGTATTGCTTAGGACCGTTTAAGCGTTACCAAACGATTAGGACGAGAGAGTGCATGTGAATAATCTTTAACATGTATTTTAGACACTGATAGTTATGTCTGAACGCTGTAGAAGGTGTGAAGATCCTCAGGGATTTATTAAGCGAATTTAAGTAATGTATCCTGTATTTCAAGGATTGTTTCTCGACTATAAATTTCCATCGCTCCTGAAGAACTGTCTTGTTCTTTTAGACTGATTACATCAAATTCTTGAACCTCGATTTACTTAACAATACTAATTAAAAAAGTATTTTTTGCTTAACTTTATGATTAACTTCACAAAGTAGAGTGTTTGGAAAGTGCTGTGGTGAGTCTTCAGTGACTTTGGGGCTCGAATTCGAGACTTGGCCACCCACACCAACACGGGGACTTTGAGGCAACGCAGATTTAAATGGCATAAGCTCTGTAACATGATAGTTCCATAGCTGAATATGTCGCAGTACTGAAACATGGGTGGACAGAACCTCGTAGCCATGACCAGTCAGCTACTTAGGCCGTGGGGTTGCATCAGTAAATTCTTAGTGTCAGCTCTTCTAAATGTTTGTATTTTAAATATATTTGATGTGTACAGCTTAAAATTTAATAAATAAATAAATAAAAGGTATTCTGAACTTACACGTGTGAATGACTTTTAAAGCTCTAAGAATGAGTGCAAATAAGTACTGGGTTATTTGTATGCATTATCACGCTTTCTCTTTCGAAAGAATGTTCTTTTTATACGAAAACTTTAACCTTATATGAGATCAAAAAAAACCAAATTTTTTTTTATGCATGAACTGGGGTGCAAAATTTAAACAACAGGAGGGTTTATTGCCATAATTCACAAAAATCATCTGAGAAAGAAATTTGAAATGGGGGAGAGTAATATGTACGAAAAGGATAAAAAGATCGGCGCAAAAAAAAGGAATACAACATACGGTAGGGAATCAAAAAAAAAAGCTTTATTAACACATATATCGTAACTCATCAACAGGAAGAAAAAAAGCAGATGTTCCTTAATATGGTATATGCCTCCCCTTAACCCGTGGTTCTTTGCACCGTCTCCGCATACCAGAACAACTGGTGCAACATTTCTTGAGGTAGAGTGCCATTCCTCAATCAAATTTATTTGAGTTGTTGGTTGTATCCGGATGATGTGAGCGTATGGCAATAGTTCCCCCAAAACATCCCAAAAACATGTTCGATGGGATTTAAACTGGGGAACGCTGGCCAACCATTCAGTGATATCTTCCTTTTCCCGCAGCCCTCAGAGCAAGGTGCGATTGGCGTGCATTGTCATCCAAAAGATGAAGTCTGGGCCAAGGCACCCGGAAAAGATGCAGATGGGGAAAAGTACCTCCTCACAATAGGATCCCCCGGGTTTAAAGGGCCCTCTGTCGAAAATGGGAAGCTAGTTCCGCCGTTCAGCATAATCCAACCCCGACAAGAACTCGAGGACCACCAACGATGTCTTTTCCTTTATGTTACGGGATAAAAAACCGGGGCCCGATTTTCTCCAAAACAAAACGCGTTGAGAATCGCTTCTGGACTGAACCGACCCCATCCGTAAAAAGAACACGATCCTTTTTCAGTTGTCCAGTTTTTTGCTCCCTGTCCCCCTGTTAACGGTGGTTCGGTGGCCTCTTTTAACGGGGGGCAGCGTTCAGGACCCCGGGTGAACAGGCCCCTTTTGGGAAAGGGGTCTGGCCACAGTAAACCCCTACACTTGTCGACCTGTTGCTGTGGTTTTTGAGCAATGACGCTTCTGACCGTCGAATTTTTCGCCTGGGGATGTTTGGTTTTTGCTGTTTTCGGGCGGACACCAACCTTTAAAGTGTACCCTTGGTTTAACCCTTCCGGGGGGAGTTTGTTGATTCCGCTTGCCTTTCACGGGCCACCCCCCCCCAGCTTTCCGAATTTTTCCATAAGTCTCAGATATTTCCTAGATATTTCAGTACTGACCACTGGCACTTGCAGAGAATATGGGGGGTTGCCCCCTTTCCTTATTCATTCTATGTTTACAAAAATATTTTTGGTACGCTAAAACCCTTTTAAACTTTTTTTGAATTTGTTAGATGACTTTTATTTGATTAGTGTTTCTGGGATTAGATCCTTTTTCTTTCATGGCTATCGAAAATTTTACTTTTGCCAAGTTTTACACAAAATTTGTATAAAAAAAATTTTTTAAACCCCAAAACACAGTTTTCATCATTTTTCGAATGTTTCGAGGAGTAATTGATGTTAAATGCTAATAGCAATGTTGTAAAGTCTATAAGAGCAACTTTAAAATTTTAATAGATTTGCAAAAAAAATCATTTAAGATTTTATAGGGAATATGAGTAGAGAAATAACTAATGACATTTACAAAAAGAGGAGAGAAAGAATTCAGTATTATTTCTTGAGTATCATCACATTGGGTTTTTGTAAATAAGGGTTCAAAGCAAAATCAGTGGTTATGTAAAAATTAAAAAATATAATTTTCTGTTGAATTTTATTTATAAAATATGGTAAAGTGAACACAATTTCTAGCAGAGCAGTAAAACAAAATACTCTAAACTTGTGTTGCCCCTAAATTCTAAATCTGCCTTTTATAGAAAAAAATGAACAATAATTCTTCTTCAATCCATTAACTTTTTCTTTTTCTTGAAAGATTAATACGACAGACAATGAAATTTTATAATACGTATATTTGTATATAGCAAAATTACATGTTAATACTTTAATTAATATACGTAATGTTTCATAAAAAAATTCTGGTTCATTTAGCTATAACAAGAGGAAAATGTCCCCTTATAAATCAAATTATTATATGTTTCTACTGGCATGAAATTTGTTATCAAGATAATAACGCTACTTAAATTTTAATTGCATCATAATTAACATTAATCACACTGCATTATCAATAATTACCTCTGCAATTACCTAATTATGAACGCGCAACTAAATACTATTTGGCGATTAATCTTAAATTGCTTTTCTTTTAACTCTTACAATAGTCTGCTAACTCATTTATAAAGTACTTTAGAGTGAGAACAAATTTTAATTGCAGCTTACAACTGAAGTTTAGACCCGAGTGAGTATTTGATCAAATTTTGAATCCACTCTTTGAATCTTAATTTGAATTTTTTCAAGCATTAACTAAATAACTGGTAATTAATTTACTAGGAAAAAATGAAGACTAACTAGATTTTGTATAGCCTTAAATGCATGTCTGATTTCCTGTAAAGTGACAGTTTAATTTGAATAATGCAACTTGTAAGAATTCTTTCGTATTAGGTAAATAAACTAATTACCGTAAAATCTAGCGTATAACGCGCTCTTTTAACACAAAAAATAATATCGAAACTTACGGATGCGCGTTATACGTCGTGTATACAAATGATAGCTGTAAAAAAAAAAAAGATACGAACATAATAAAAATTAGACATCTACATAGATCGAAATACTGTTAATTTAAAAGAGATAACATATCTTATGAACTAAAAGAGTTGTAGTTGAAAAAATATGCTATGTTTTCAAGAGTCTTAAATAATATCTCGAATAAATGATTTCAAAACATAAGATATCGCATACATGTATTTCATGTTTCTTCGTGAAAACAGGGCTTATACGGGGGAAGTATAAACCAAAAACAAGAGGTGGCTTAAATGTATAGATGCGCGTTATACGCCGGATTTTACGGTAGTAATTATTTGACTTATATTTTTGAATCAAAATTGGTGGGATTCATTTTCACGTCTGTTTATGTAAATATAATTTTCCTAAGTAGATTACGTGTCAAGTAAATGAATAATTGCTGATTATATATAGATATACATGTTATATATGTAAAAAGAATTTGTTTTTCATAACTGAAATAAGTATTTAGTTAGGTGAATGATTATATATTCTTAAAATTATGTTTAGCTATAAAAAAATACCGTTCGTTTTTTTTTTAAAAATATTTTGTAAAAATTTAAGAATATCTCTCTGCTTTTAAAAAAAAATATTACAGTAACTGGTGAATTGGCTGACACTTTGGTTGCATAATAAATAAAGTATAGCATTTACACGTATATTTTACACATAATACAGAATTTTCAACAATATTTTTATACCAAATAAGTTAAGTAAATATAGAAAAGGAGTTTTGAATGTTTACATTTTTCGTGAAATATATAATAGGGAAAAAATTGTTAACACATTGTACACTCATATACTTAACGGTAAAATATATGAAATGATGTATGAAACATGACACTTAAGTAATAAGTTTCGTAATAATTCACGCTAAAAAAAAAAAAACAAACAGGTATTATGATAAAAGCATACAGAAAAAAAAAGAGAAATATATTCAGAAAATTTACACATATTTAACCGAATTTCTTCCATACTATTGAATGAATGTTCAAAATAATGCTTCTAAACAAAAACGAAATTTTTAGTATCAATCGTGTAAATGTATACGAACGTGAGGGCCATTTATTTAGAGGAAAATGCTTTGTAGGCATAAATGGACATTTTTGCCCTTTTTTCATTTGCGTACTTCGTTGACTTTCTTGGGGAGTTTTTGCCCTGTTCGTTGAGATTCAAAAGTAAACAATTAAAATAAGTAACCACACTAATATTTGGATAGTAGTACGAAGCGGTATAACGTAGGGAAATTTGAGGCAGGATAGTTTCTGAAGTCAGAGTGGTGAAGATTTAGCATAATATACAAATTTCTCTTTGGCAGCTAAGCTTAACAGAAGTGCAAAAGCTTCTTTATCACTTGTCCCTTGAGCTTCATACAGCTTCAGGAACTGTGGTTATGCTCATTTTTTCAGAAAGCTGCATGGGAGAGATTTGTTTGCTGGTCTCAGAAACAGATGTTTTTTGTTGGAAGACTTGTTGTTTGCGCAAAGCACTACTCTTGTGAACCGAAGAGCAAGTTTAGCATGATACAGAGTATATCAACACTAGTGTAGCATCCGTAAGAAATTGTTTTTAGTCATTTATGAGTCTAGATACAGACTAACTAGTGATTCTTGACGTAACTTCATCTAGAAGCAAATAATATATATAAAAAAATTAAGTCAATTCCTACTTAGGTCACCAAGGAAAATTTTTTATTTTAGTTACTTTTTAATCAAATAATGGCAATTAATATATATGCATATACATATGACATAATCGCATTGTAAATGGCAATTTATTTTTATTAATTATCATTACAGCATCGTATTGTCATCTAAAACAATCGTGTATATAAAATTTCAGTTCAAATGAATGCCTTAAAAAGCGAGAAAAAAAATATTTTAAAGTTTTGACCCAAGTCGCAAAAAATAAAACACACAGGACTCTGTATCGGTAATTCTGTAAATAATTAGTTTCAGTCAATTAATTATAATTAAATTATCGTATTGTCTCCCAAAACAATCGCGTATAATTTTTTTAGCTAAAATGAGTGCATTTAAATATGAGAAAAAAAACCTTTTAAAGTTTTGACACAAGTCGCCAAAAATGATGTCAGTGTGGCTTTATTTGTAATCCCTTGAATAAATAGTCTTAACCCTCCAAGTGGTCTGCACATAAAATTCCGTCATTCCAGAGATGCTTTTTTTGCCTTCAAGCAAGATTCCCAAAAGCGGCCGAGCCGCATTCTTAAAAATACGGCTCAACCGCTTTTGAGAACTCCACCTGAAAGCAAAAAAAAATATGTGCGGTGCATTTTTGAAGCATCTCCAGAATGGCAACACTTAAAATGCAGACCGCTTAGAGGGTTAATCAATAAACTTTTTATTAAGTATAATGAAATTACCGTATTGTTATCAAAAATAATCGTTTATATAAAATTTCAGCTCAACTGAGCACCTCAAAATGTATTTTATCAACGATTGAAAATTTGAAGAACATATATATATATATATATATATATATAGGAATATTGTGAACTAATAGTAGGGAATTGAAAAAAAAACACAAGGCCTTCAACATTTGAGAAAGAGACAAGTATGGTAGAGGAGGATTCATGGTATGAGCAGGTGTCACGTTTAATAATTGTACAAATCACCATGTCTTTAATAGTGGCTTTGTGACTGTTGTGAAATATACGGATGATATCTTGGAGATCTTTGTCTTGGAGATCATACAGCTGAAAATTTTCTAGAAAATAAGGATATTCGTTGAATGGATTGGCCAGTCAGATTTCTCCAGTCCTCAACCTTATGGAGCCTTTTCAAAGTGCTCTTGGGAGGGTCAATGTAACTCAATTTTACTCTTCCATAGCCGCTAGGACATGAAAACATGATAGCAGGAGGAGGGAGACCAATTGCCACAGGGAATCAAAAAGATCCATTAATCCCTTTTTTTCTGTCTTAAACCAATATTTTAGATTTTTATGTGCGTTGAGTATACAGGATCATGCACGTGTATCATCACTGAAAGATGGCATTTTTTTGTGTGCAACGTACAGCTATTACATATTTATACTTGCTTTAAAATCTATCCAGGACCTCTAAAAGTAATGGTGGAAAAACGAACATTCTCTTAATTTTAAGCACAAAAAGATTTAAAGGAGGTTTTTAAATATTTTTGGATATATTTTATTATGTATAAATAACAAACAAACTTACACTCCTTCAGAAAATTGGTTCGCAATTGATTTCATGATTCAAATAATATTGAAAATTTGTATCATTTAAAATAGCTCTCAACATCATAGTATTAAATATCAAAAACAACCTGAATTATATTTCTTGCAAAAAGTACTATTTTCTCATTAAAACTGTCGTAAAATAGAACTAATTTATTTAAGAAATTATTCGCTTTCGATGTACATAATTCGGACGTCTAATGAAGCAGGGAAAATGTCCTGAAGACGCAGCGGAATTTGTCTTCCAGCCCTGAAAGGTACAAATATCATTACCTGAAATGGCTGAACAAGGAAAAGGCAGGGCGAATTCTTCGTAATCAAAACAATCCGACAACAAGTTATTTTAATTGTCGGCTTTTATTGAGTGAATTTTATTTTATCTTACTGGCAGACTTACTAAATCTATTAATTGTATAAGAATTTGTCTTCATTTCATTTCGAATTTGGCTTCACATTCGAATTTTCATAATTTCTGAGATAGTTGAAATGATTAAGCGATTTAGAAGAACGAAGGTAATACGACGATTTCAAATTGGCACGATTTTCTACTTGTGATACATTAAGACTTTAAATAACAGTAGGCGAATTCACTTCCTTATCTTTAAATATTTATGTTTTTGCTGAAAGGTAAATTCTTGATATTCTGTTCGGTAATCTATGTAAACCATCCTTCACTGCTCAAACACTTTTCATGATGGAAAAGTCAAGTAGGAATTATATTCATGTCGAAACGTTCAATATAATTGGAAAAAAAAGTTATGTTAAAAATAAATAAATCAATAATCAATACAATATTAATTTTATTCTGAAATAATAAAGATTCTAAGGGATGAAAGCAAGAAAAAGGATTATAACAGCAATTTGAAAATTTTAACTTAAAAATTAAAAACAAATAATATTGTTAAGGGTTACCTTTGGTAACTACAGGTGCTTCACAACGATTTCCCATACTTATAAGAACATTGAAGAGCTGTATGTTAAAAAGTTCCATGTCTGATGGAGAATTGTTTCCAATTCTGAAACGGAGATGACGGGCTGCAAGTTATCCTTCTAGAATATGCCTCAATTGCTGTATAAGATTAAGATTAGAAGACTTAAAAACCCAGTATATGCACTGGATGTCATTCATGATCAAGGAAATTGTCGGGTGATGATCGCACGGTGCAGATGTACATTATCATCCATGATTATCACAGGATATTTATTGTATTTCTGATATGTTTATTTTAAATAATGTGCAAGAATCTGTTAATTCTTCAGGGACAACTTTATACTTTACTTAAGGTATCCGACTACTTTCGGAACCGTTATTTTTAAAAAGCGTATAAATGGATACTCTGTATATTTAGTGTTTTTCAGATTAGAAAATGTATATAAACTTATTTTAAGAATATTATTACAATAAAAATTATTTAAGTACAGTATTTTGACAAAAAATAAACATAGAATGACCAATTTTCAAAACATTCTCCTTTTATGAAAAATGCTTCTATTATGATAATATTTTGCCTGTATATAGCTCAAACCTCTGTACAAAGGCTGAACTTATTTTGAAACATATAACTTAGAAGTAGATTTATGCATATTTTACTACAAAAGAGGGAAGAAATTTTAGGAAAAAAACGCCGATAATTATTTCAATTGGTGGTAACTCTGAAAATAATGTGAATTTTTCAAAAATCCTAGTTCAGACTCTCTGGAAAATTCTTTACTTTATCTAAGCAAAATATTGTTATTATAGAAACATTTTTTTATAAAAGGAGAACATTTTGAAAAAAGGTTACTGTAAGTTAATTTTTTGCCAAAATATTGTATTTAAATTATTTTGTTTTTGTCATAATGTTCTTCAAACAATTTTATACATTTATTCTAATCTAAGTGACACTAAATATCATGAAAATTATCCATTTATGCGCTTTTTTAAAATCACGTAGTCAGACACCTTAAATGCGCTAATATTGTTCCGTTAAGAGATTTAATCAAATGAATTTTGGAATGAAACAGAAAAAAAAGTTTTACTAAAATTTTGAAGCTTTTGCCCTAAAATATTTATTTAACTTTTTTATTATTTAGTAATGGTATAATATTTGATTCTGCTTTAAATAAAGGACAACAGAAAAGAAAATATCAAATTTAAATTTGAAATTATCGAAATGATACTTCTACCGAGGTTAAAAAGAAAGCTCCTTAAGAATAAATAAAAAAATTTATAAGCTTACACAAATTAATATTAAAGTAAAAATACAAAAGAAAACAATTAATGAATATAATCTATATTATTTTAAATCCTGATTCTCAAACAGGTTTTGAAAATAAAGGAAGATGGAATAAAAAACCGGATTATTCGGTAAGAAAATTTACCTATTCAACTAGTTATTTAAAAGCATTACAATGAAAGAAAAAAATTATAATAAAATAATAAAATCTTAGTTAAGAATAAGCGACAGTTAATTTTTATGGTTTTTTTTCTGATTCTTAAACAGAAGTTGTGAAATATTGTTTATTTTCAATCTAAATGTGCTCTGAGTAATAAAAAAAAACTATTTTATGAGGCTTTGACATTAAAGAAATATCTTTATTACAGTGAAATTTATCATGAAAACGAAATCTTGAAACCTGCTGTGAAAACTACACAATCGATCGGTTATAAACCAGACACACTACTGCCATTATGAGAGAAATAGCTCATAACTCGCAGTCTTCTCTTTTCATTTTTCTCGCAGCCTCAGATGTTCCTCCGAAGTTTAATATTGCGTTATCGGTAAAAACAGTCAAATCTCGTTAATTCCTTCGAAAATCCACGTTGATGAGAAATTGCCGCGAATTCTTTCGGAGAACTCGATGCGGTATTTTCTTTTTCGGAGATTTCCGAAGAATTCTCTTGTCAAAAGAACTTGTAACCCGCTAATTACCAGCCATCCCCGATCGATGGGCTAAAAGTGGTTAAGACTACTTTATTAATCAGATCTGAAACTTTTACTGGTGATTTTCGGAATTCTTTTAATTACTCGAGGCACTGGTAACAGCGAATTAAGAGACACTTCCTTTGTTTTTTATGAAATATTATTATCAAATTAAATAGTTTTATCTTTGTTTTGTTTCTCTCGTAGTTGTTCTGAAAGCGGAAAAGATCAATTGTGACTATTAGTAGAATATGTCGACCATTGTTTCACTATTTTACAAATATAGAAATAAGCGGATACACACACGAGTGGGGTAGCGAAGTGGGCCCCGTGCCCCGGGAGGCATACGAAAAGGGGCGGTGGCAAGCACCGTGATTTTTGAATTTAAAAGATATTTCAAACTCCAAATCGCGCCCGTGTCTTGAAACTGATGTAATGCGCGCTGCTTTAATGCGCGCTCAGATACAGGAGGTTTATTAGTCGCTATGCAATCGCATTCGTTTTTATGTTATCTAGGCTTCTAGCAACCAGTACTGTGTGAAGTCAATGATGCTCAAAATTATTTGCCAACTGAGGGACTAAATATCAATCAATGAGCTAAAAAATACGTGCGTTTCAGACCGTATTAGGAGCAAAACGAGAGGAATTCGTGGATGACGCTTTAATATATGCTAAAAGTTTATGTAAAGAGCTTGAAATTTCTTTTGAACCCTCAAGACGAACCAGGAGGAAGCATATATTTGGCGACGGAAGTAAAGATATTCAGTTATCGTACGAAGAGGATATGAGGAGAACAATGTTTTCTTCAATAAACAGAGTAACTGCTGAAATTCGAGAAAGATTCCAACTGTCGCAGAATCTAGCGCAAAAGTATGCTTTGTTAAGGCCTGAAGTGATATTGAGCATGGACGAACTTAACTTAGATAAACTACTCAAGACATTAATAAAGAAAATTACAACTTGAGCGCGTACGTCTACAAGCTTTCGCAGCTGCAACAGACCCAGGGTGTAAAAAAAAAACTCTTTACATCCAGCTATCTGGGCTTATTAAAATATATTATTGAGTCCAAACTTGAAGATGGCTTACCAAACATTGTCATAATGTTAAGAATTTTTTTAACATCTGCCATCAGTAATACCAGTTGCGAGAGTAGCTTCCCTAAGCTAAAATTAATCAAAAATTATCTCAGATCGACTATGTACACGTTAAGGCTAACAAATCTAGTTATTCTGGCAACTGAGCATGACACACATATTGATATTGACAATTGTATAAAAAAGTACGAAAAGTGCATTTTTAATAAATAAAAAAAAATACTTAAAGCTGCTTTTTTTGTATTATACTAATTTTCTTGACTAATAATTAAAATAGAGAGACGGCAAATTTCCGGTCGGTCCCAGGCGGCAAAAGCCTACGCTACGCCACTGACACACACACACATTTTATAGAATTAAGTTGACTTAACTATGCCTCATAATTATTGATTATTCTAAATTTAATTAATATCCTCAATTATAAGTTGTTAATCAATTCACATGAAACACAGGTTTTGATTTTTAAAAGTAATTCAGTTTTATAACTTTAGAATATTTTTGTGTGCACTTCGTTTCAGAATTCTAAAAATATTTTCAAAATTCTGAAAAGTGATTTGTATCAATCCGTTTTATCTAACCATTTATGAGTTAAGCAGCACTAGCAACGCTCATTCTCTAATATTGTAATGTTGAAAGATAATATGTATTGTTTAAAAGGTTCGTTTGTTTAATTATCAGGTCCTTACATATTCTCTTAGAATGTCACTGAGAGATCCCTGTTATTGACTGGGCATTGACTCGTATTATTCGTATTCAGATACTTCTTCACTGATTATTGAACTCATTTCATAGAAGGACTCATAGTTGGAACTATTAGCTTCGCGATGATTCTCGAAGGACAGCGACAAGGAGCAATTACTCCCCAAAAATGTCCCAGACATATTCTATGACTTCAAGGTCAGGAGATCTGACTGCCAAATACATGCGGCAAACAGCTTGACTTTTCAGGTAATCGTCGAAAATCTGAATTCTATGTAGACAATCATCCCTGAGAAAATGAAGATATGCGGCTCTTAGATCTTTTTAAACCTCATAGAATTCGGGAAGCCTTTGTCAGAAAAATTGGATTGGGCAATGTACTACCAGCTCAACACCTCCACTACCATAATGATCTTCTTTCCTAATAGGGGAGGGATGGTATCACAATTCAGACTCTCTCCAGTAACAGGTACGCTAGAATAAGTGTGTCCAGGCTGTATATCTCGAATCTTCTTAATAAAGAACTTTTCTCCACTGAAGTTCAGCCCAAGACGGATGTTGCCTACAACATGTCAAACGCGTAATTTCTTCTGTTCTGCAGTGAGCTGAACACAAACAACGGGTCTTCCGGAATATAGCCCTCTTTCATGAAGCCACAGGTAATTTATGAAACTCGGTTCCAGTTGCTGCATACAGCTCACATGAGATTTATAAAACTGTAGCAGAGTCCTGCGTCTCAGTGCTGAAAGTGCAAATAACTATACTCTTCGTTGTTGCCAATGTCTTCATGATATGAGTCTTGTGCACTGAAACTGTTTCCACAAACTGAAGATGACACTGGGCATTACATGTAACTATATCCACCTACGCTTGTCATTTACTAGCCTCCAATGAAATAAAAACTAATCATCTTATTTCACCATTAATATGTTCATGGCTACTCATTTTACATCTGTTTGTCTGTCTATCTGAGTCTACCTATTCATCTAATTAGCTAAAAAGAAAGAAAACATTTATCATGAAAATTATCAGATGCAGAGCTACAACTAACACTGAAGATAAGTCATGACTTCATATAAAGGGAGATATATGTTTAAGAAAGAGGATTTTACTGAAAGTAATCTTTTCAACTCTACAGTAGTAAGAAGAATAAAATAAAGGCATTACTGTAAACTTTTATTAAGTCTTTTCTAAACATGTTTTGAACCTTCTTTTTTCTATTTGCTTTAGATTAACGCATCTGATAAAATGGATTTTGAGTGTTATAACAGAAAATGCTTTCATTTATTAATCCCTTAAAATGACATTGCATGTAGCTTCAAAAATAAGCTCGTTGATTACCTTTTTTTTTTGTAAAATTTGTCTGAAACGAGAAAAGTGGTTTTCAAATAGTATTCCTTTTAAGGGATTAAATGTGCGTTTTAAATCCTTTTAAATTCTAATCCAATTTTTCGGTCTTTCGTAAGTTTCTAGTTAATCTCGTTAATAAAACTCTCTGAATAATTCCAAAAGAATGCACACGCTTTCAAACTTGTACGAAAAATATTCTTTTTTCGGTTGAGTATTGAATATTTACGAGAAATATCCATTAACGTTGACTGTTTTAAATTCTCTTTTAAAATTGCTAAGTACAAGTCACAGACGAAGAAACATGCAAATGTCAAGTTTTTAATTTGGTTCTAGTTTATACTTTTAATAGAATGAGTTAAATATATTCGGAACCCTATTTATCGAATTTTTCTTTTCAACCAATTCAAATGAAGGCAAATACCCATATTCAACGATTGAAAAACCTCGAATTAACGAATGATTTCGACAGACCCAAATTTTGTTTTCGTTAATTTGGATTAGGAAAAATTGTATTTTTTTCAAATGTGGAATCCATTCTGATCTGGGCAGAAAAAGATTTATCTTGCTGGCAGCAAATTTCGATAAGAAGGGTTGCAGCTTATAAGACTGTATAGGTGTAGATATGTCATAGTGTAACAAATCGCATAAGTTTTGTGTGTGAATAGGACAGGAAATTTCTTTCTTATTTGATCCCATTCCACAACGCAGGAGATATCAAGAGTTTTTATCATTTGCTCTCTTTCTTGCGAAAGTGAAGTTCATTATACGTAAGTTTTGTTGCAAATTTTCATTGATTAGAAGGATACAATGAATAAGAATTCAGATACAGGCCATGGGTAGCCTAGTGGTTAGAGCACCGGACTCCGGGGGTGGAAGGCCTGGGTTCAAAGCCCGTAGCGCCAAATACCCTTCGAGTACACACGGAGTACGTACTCGTTAAATCAGCGGGTCCAAAAGTCTCATGGGGTGAATCACGAGTGCAGGGAACTGGAGAAAATTTCCCTCTTCTTCAGTTCCATGCCTAAATTGTGGATGTGGAGATAGATGGTGGCTCCATCTATCGTAATGTTCTATCGTTCCTTCGGGAATTTCACAGAGCTAAATAGTACTGTCACCTGCAAGGAGCTCAAGGCTAAGGCCAACAACAGGCGTTCATCTAGCCCATTGCCACGATGAATTTCGTGGGCCTCGATCTGACTGTGTCAGACAGGTAGCATGAGCAACAACAGAATTCAGATACAGAAATTGAAAATTAAAATCCTATCAAAACTATTACATTTTCTAATGCTTTGCATTGCTTTATAACTGAAAACATTTCCCATGTAGCAGAGTATATTTTTTCTCTGTATAAAATCGAAAAAGCTGTATGAAGTCTTTCGAGTCAGAAATCAAAAAGAATGTCAATTTATTAGTCTGTATTTTAAAATTTCCACACAATTTACTGTTCCGTAATAAATTGCTAAAAGTATTTTAGTTGCTGAATAGAAATGTGTAATTTCTAACTACGAAAATTTTTTGTGTAGTTGCTTATAATAGAATTTCCAAATGGTAAGTGCACACTATTTGTATTTTTTTGTACCCCGATATTACGAATAACCCCTAATTAACAAATAAAATGCTCAGTCCTTCGTTAAATCGTTAATTAATAAATTCGTTAAATCGGAGTTCAACTTTATACATTTTTCTACTAAAAATCTGAATATCTTTTTAAATTTTTTTCAACTGGTCTACCTAAACATGTTTGTTTGTTTCATTTGCATGCAATACAATGTTTAAGCAACTAACACGTTGTAAGAGAGTTTCAAATAATTTCTAATAATATTTTTTCAAAAATAATTTATACTAATAACTTGTTTTCTTGATTGCAATGCTTCGTCTTGGATGAAAATAATTCTTGAAAAAACTTTTTATTGAAAGAACAGTCCCTTTTTTTTAGCAAAAAAAGTATTAATTTTTATATCACTCAGATGAAAAAGAAAACTCACTTGAACGTAGTTTGAGATTCAAATGGAATACAAAAATATAGTGTCGTTTATAACATTAATTCAATTTTAAAGTAACTCATGTCTGCTTTATGTTTATCAAATATGTCACAAAAACATTTAAATCTATTGTAGGAGAAAAACGACTCGCTCAATCGCGCATTCACTCACTCATTCATCACGACATATCCGTAACTATTATACCTACAGATGAAATTTACTATAAGCATGTTTTTAGTTGAGTAGAGATCTGCTGAAAATGGATTTTGGGGAAATCGATTCCCAAGAGGGGTTATGAGGGTTTAAAGAGGTGTTTTACATAAAAGTTCCCATTTTTGAATTTTAGAATTATAGACATGAACGAATTTTGCGGAAATCGACTCAGAGAAATTACAGAAATGTTAGAGAGTTTTTTTCCTTTCCTTTTGAAATTTGAGTTTCTTCCATTTTAAATCAAGAGTTGAGAACTATCAGAATGTTTTTCAATATACAGTTGAACCTGTTTTTGTGTGGTAGATAGGGACCACATAAAAATAAACGCACAAAAAATATTCAAAAATTTAATAAATTCTTACATAAAATAAACTAATTCGTGGAAATACTACAGAATTTTTTTTATGCGGTGGATAGAGACCACATAAAAAAAGTCGCACTTATAAAATATGCCAATTATTTACGAAATTTATGTAAGAGTATTTCCATATCCAAATAAATAATTAAATATTACACATGGAAACATTTTAAAAACATATAGTTTCTCATTGTATACACGGATAAGTATTCAAAATGCACATACATAATTCATTGCTACTCTTTGTAATCCAAAACCCTGTAATGAATTAGTTCAAAATCGCTTCCGTCACATTTGAAGGTACAATTTCAATTGATTTACTTTTTGGCAGCATAAAGAGATAAGTTTTTGTGACAAAGATCGGATGGTCAGTTGCTTGTAAATGTCACGATAACCAGATATACATGATTGAAGCCCTTTTGGAATTTTATATTCCTTTCTTAATTGGTATCTATTTGAAGAAAATGTTTTTCCAGTTTGTTGGAAAGCTAGATCCCTGCATATTTTTATCCATTCTCAAAGAATCCGGTCTTCTTGTCCGTCTTCATAATCTATCAAATTATTAATAATGTCACTGTCATTGAAAGTTTCGTCTTCAATCAAACGTGGGCTGCTGGAGCGTTGAGAGAAAGCAACTGAATGCGCATTGTCGGGAGACTGTTTATAACAAATGAACAGAGCGTCTTGAAGTGTCTAGATTTCAGTGGCGTAACGTACACCCCCGGATCATGGATGGGGGGCGGACTCTAGGGGCCCAAGGCCTGACTTACGCTAAATACATATTTACCCAATTTCTAAAATATTAAAGGCAAAATCTGACTTTCATTTGGGGGGCAATATTCTCCGTTACTCCACTGGTAACCTGAAAGAAAACATTACAGTGGCGCCAAAGCCATTGAAGTTCCTACACCGCATAAAAAATTGCACAAAAATAAAAAGAGCGCACAAAAACAGGTTCTACTGTATTTGAAAGCTTACTATTAGAACTTAGATATGGTAACTTAAAAATGGTATGCAATGATGTAACGGGTAACGGAACGGATATAATAGCAGTTCATATTATGTATATAATAGTATAAGGTTGTATGCCGAAACGTCTCGTACTTTTTAAATAATATATCCTAGTTTTCCATTTCGTAGAAAAATTACGATTTTTTTAAAATTATATATTAAAGTATTAGAAAAACTTATGCGCATACTTAAAACTAACTTCCAAAGTATACAATTGTACATACAATAAATATTTATCTCCTTAAATAATTGTTGTGTATAAATAGTTAATGGTGAAACACGTATTTGGCAAAATTTATGCCTTCGGTAACATTTTATTCCACGAATTCTTAGAGATAAAATTTTGTTTACAGGTTTGCCAAATTTAATGCAAGAATAATGAAATTTTTAAAATATTTTATTGATTTATCATTTCGCTTAAATTCTGACAACAGAATCAAACATTCAGTTGCATGTATAGAATTTATTCAACTGAATCCATTTTGTATATTTCTCCAAAGTCAAAATGGGTTTTCAGAAGTCTATAATCCTAAAAAAATATAAAAAGTTGAATTTGAAAAAGGATAGGAGTTTGCGCAAGCAATTTACGAATGCTTCTGTTAAACTCTTACCACCTGAGTACCCTGTGTTGGAGAAACACTGTGCAGAAAATAGTTCAAATACGTCACATTTCCATTTTATTTTCTGGAATAGAATAGAATCGTAAGAATATTTGCAATAAATGCTGGTAAAATTTATAATATTTAAAACTTGAAAACAAACTGTGATGAAATGAAGAAAGTATAAAAAACTGTGAAAAACAAATGCAAAAAAAACTGTTTTTTACTGTTTGGGTTTGGGAAAAAAATAATAAAACTAATTTAATTTAATTTTCTGCCGTAAAAATACTTTAATGATTAAAGAAATATGGAAAGCGAACGTGCGTGGCCAGATTAAGTTAAATTATACATGTAGTATGAGCAATTATTTACAAAATTAAGACGTATATTAAATATACAAGGTTGAAACCCTTTGTAACTTCTTTTCCCGCGTATTTCCTACAACCCTTTTGGGGAATAATGGTTCTTTGAATATTATTTTATTGAAAACATTTCTCTGAAGAAGAAGACGGGTTATTCAAACCAAGGCTTGTATTTAAAGATTAACTTTCAGGTTCAAAGAAGAGAGAGGTTAGAAGCTATAAAAGGATAGCAGTTAGTGATTAACATAAAGCTAGTCGAGGGCGTTTCGTAGATTAACTGGTTAATAATTAAGATTGCCCAAATTGGTCAATTTGTTGTTAAATTGAATTAGTGTCGGCTTGTGTGAATTAGATTAACTTAGAACTAATCTTCAAATATTTAGAAGGTGTATTGGCAAGACGTGCTAAGAGTGAGTGATCCGATTTATAATTAAATCTTCAATTGTCTCGTCTACTTCGCTATTGCTTTCACATTTATCTAAGGGACATTTCTTATCTTGGGTTGTTGAAATTTGTTAAGTAGTTGAGAATTGTTAATAAACTGAGTTTGTTTTGATTTGGTTTTTTTCCTTCAAACCCTCTTACACAATGGATGGGAAACCCGCCCATCCATTATAACCTTGTAAGTAATATCCTCAAGACTACTTTTTATTAGCTTTTAACTCTTGTTATTCCCGAACTGCCTTGTTATCTAGGACGCGCGCGCTTGGCATTACGTCAGCAGGGAAAATAGATAGGATAAGACAATGGGCAAATACATTCTACAGAAGTAATGCTCTATAAGTAGTCTTGAGCAGCGGTCGCTATAGGTTTTGACCTCACGGACCAGTGCATTTATAATTTAAATCCCGCGGACCACTAATAGGATTTTTTAAGTGTTAAATATATTTATAAAAAATTTCGATGAAGAACACATAAAATGTACCAAATTAATAAAATGAAACTATTAATTGTAACCAAATTAGAAACATTAAAAAACCATAAAAAAAAAAAAAAAACAGTAAAAACATTGGTTTTAGTATATCAAATTCTTAGCACTATTCATTCCTAGAGTGATGGATGTTCCTGCTTATGTTCCTGATTATGGATATTTGGATCCAATGTTGTTACTGCAAGAAGGAGAACTGCATTTATTTCAAGCTGTGATAGAATATGTATTGAATATATCTTATATTGAACTTAATACGTCCGTAAGCCCACCTTTAAATGCTTCAACTGATATATATACGGAACATACAGGAGAGTGAAACAATTGAAGAGTGCGAAACGAGACGAGACAAAACATGTAGATAAAACAATGCAGCTACAGCAGTACGACTTATTTACAGTGTCGCTATTCTATGAAGTAGCGTTTTTGGTTTACGTTTGATATGAATTGAATTATGTTTAATGCATCTTAAAACATAACTTTAAAATGATTGTGAAATTGCCCCCCTTTGGGGGGCCCTTCTCTTGATTATCTGGGGAGCAAATGTGTGGGTTAACAAAAAAAACGACGATCCATATTCTTAATATGGCTTTATTAAGAACTTCGTTTAACAGATTGTCAGTGCCCCCGGGGGGGCCCCCCGGGGGCCCATCCCTTAAGGGGGGGGGGTTTTGAAAAAAAAAGGTTAAAAAAATTTTTACTGGAATGAAAAAAAAACTTTCTGATATAATAAAAATACAGATTTACATTGATATGATTTATATTAAACATCGGGTGAAAAATGGTCATCAAAAAAAAAAAAAAGATTCTACTTTGAATGCTCATTGCTATTTTTTGATCCTATAACTAAAAAAAAAATAATATTTTGTTTGTTTGCTGTAATCCTACGATGAGAATTTTTTTATTACGTTTCTTTTAACCTAAATTATTATTTTTGCTGGTTTCAAATTTTTGGTAGGGTTTACCCGATCCCTTTTTTTGGAAAGTTTAAATTATATAATTTGTTGGTTTTTTTTTCCACAATGTGAAAGAGTTTTATGATAATGGATAAGCATATTGGAGCACTTTTAAAGGATTAATTCCAAGATTTTTTTTTATGAGTATACTGGAAACGAATAATACAAATATCGTTAATTCTGTGGGGGAAAACTGTTTATTTGTTACCAAGACCTTGACAGAGCCCTTTAATATGACAGTCTTAATGGGAGCAAAATGAATTGATAAAATTCCTTTTTGGAGGGCCCTTTTTTTAGAATCTTGGTACTTTTTTTAGACCGATTTCCCCGGGCCCGACCACTATTTTCAAAAATATTTTCTTGAACATGTTGCTTTTTCCCCCTATGAAAACTTAGTGGTTTTAATTTTGGACTTTTAGACTGATTATGGTTTATAAATGTAAATGAGCAGAATAAAAAAAAAAAGAATTGGGCATCTGTGATCTTTTGAAAGGAAATTGAAGCTGATCAAACAAGGGGCACTTCTGAAATAATGCATATTAATCATGTTAGCAAAAGTAAATTTGAAAAAAGCAATAAACATGAAACAAAAAAAAAATTTTCAATAGTACATTAAGAACTATATAAAAAATATGAACCATAAGTGTACCGCAAAATGCACTTCACCCTGTAAAAAAGACAAAAGTAAGAAAAAGTTCAACAGGATATTTGTTGATCATCAAAGGACTTTAAAAATTACAATAACGTGAACAAAATGTGACAGTTTTGTTGCAAATAATTTTCCCTGTAATGTTAGAAAAAGTGTCTGATTTGTGTCCTTTATTAAGGTCACGCACATTTGGAACAATTTAGTTCAGTTTTTTGGATATTTTTCAAATTATGAAAGACAAAAAAAAAAATTTAAATAGGTAAGTTTTTTTTAGTTAAATTATTCACTGTTGGTTTTTTTTTTGTATATTGAAAATAATTAAAAAAAAATAAATTGGGATGCATCATTTCCCGTGACCATTAACGTTAGTATCGAGTGCACCCTGACCCCGGCTTTCTCGCTTTAAATTTTAAAAAAAATAACACAGTTTTTTTATTAAATTTTATTTTTTTTTTGTTACTAAATTTATTCTAAATCTAATTCTGGAGGTTTAAAAACTACAGTTCATTCAAAACCTTTAAAATTGAGTATTCATTTCAATAAATCTTTTTTAATTTTTGTATACATTCCATGCACTTGGTTTTACTCTCCTTACAATTGTTTATTATATCAAGAATAATATATTATCTTTTTTTAAAAATAAACTCGTGTTAAGGTGGGTATTTCCCAGCCAGTATAAGAATAAGTTTAATAATTATCATGATTTCCCATGGGCTTGTCTTGTAGAGCAAAAGTTTTTAAAAGGGAAAGGCTAAAATTAGAAATTGACACTCAGAGTTATTTTTTGATATTTGCTCAGATCATATTTTGTCTTCAAAGTAGCCATCGCAGAAAACCCGGATTCAAAAAGGGTATGATGTTAAAATGGTAATAGTATACAAAATGCTTTTTTCAGTAAACCACCCCTATCCAAATTTAAAGAGTGATTAATTACCAAAGCCCTTTTAAATTTTGTCACTGGATGTGAAATCTAGAAGACCCTTTTTGGGGGTTAGAGCCCTTTGAAGTATTTTGAAATGGATCCCAACCCATTCGTAACTTGCTACAATTTTCCCTCGGCTGTTATTGTTTATGCTTTATTATCGTGAATGCTGCTGTGATTTAAAAAAAATATCCCATGATTTTGTTTTAATCCACGCCGTAAATACTAATATGAATTACAATTAACGCGTGAATTATGAAATGTACATTCAAGAGATTCGAGCTAATCGATTCGGAAGACTCAGAATTGTACGAGGTACACATTTTTACATGTTTTGTGCAGACGTCTGTTAGGTTGCCTAGACTCATGAACGTTCGCGAGAATCCAGATGTAATGGATATGAAAAGAGCAACATATAGATTAGTCTATTTTTAATGAATTTTACTTTAAATGGATCTTGAAGGAAATAAATCTTTAAAATTTAAAAATTATTTTCAATCTGTTTCAATTTAAAAGGGAAAAAAAAAAAATTAACCTAATTTAAAAATAATTTTCTTAAAAAATATATATTACTTAAGAGAACATATATAAAAAAATTTTAAAACTTATCTTATTAATACGAATTAAGAACAAGTGTAATAAGTATTAGCGACTTCATGGGTTTGTCTTGAAGAGCAAATTTTTTTTAAAATTTTTTTTGAAATTGAGTTCTTTTTTTTAAATTTTTGGGTATCTATATTTTGTCTTCTAAGCAGCCACCCATTTTGCAATATGCTGAATTTAAAAAATTAGAGAAAAGGAAAAAAAACATAATAATTATCCTATTACTTGATTTTTTTCAAAAGTAACATATGCAAAATTTAATACTTATGTTATTAAATTTTACGGTTTATAATTAAATCATGTATTTAGCTTTAGCGTCAAGTGAATTATTATTGCATTCAGTAATTTAAATGTATAAGGGGCGCGAAAAATTGCGATTGAAAAGGGGGGGCCCAGTATCGAAAGTTTAAAAAATGGGTTAGATGATAATTATATTTGGGAATCTCGATGACAAAAACACATAATATAAATAAAACCGAAATAACGTAACTCGAAAACTATCGATATCTAACCCGCCTAATTCAAATTTCCCAAAAATATCAAAGTCCCAAAAAAACTAATCCCACCTTGATCCGATCCCCGGTTAATCATAAGGGGGTTGCGTCTTTACCGAGTGCAGTGGTATGCCCGCCCCAAAGGCTTTATCTTCGGGGTAACCCTGTTGGCTGTCACTTCAAATCGTATCACTTCTATCAATTTTTCCCCCAAAATGCCATTAATTACCAAACTTGATATTTAAAAACTATCTAATTTGCATCTTGTATTCCGTTTATTCTTTTTTTTTGTTGGGAAAAGTTGGGCCCCCCCCCAATACTGGCCCCAAAAAAAACCCAAAAAGGAAAGTTAGAAAAGACGCGTGAGCCCGTCACATGATGAGTAAGTATATTCCAATTTTTTCGGGGGCCATGGAAATTTTCTCCCGGGGCCACCCCCCTTGGGGCCCTGGTCTTGAGATTCATCTGTTGTGAATATCATTGAATTGGTTGTTTTATAATGATATATTTTTTTGAATTCTTTTTTTAAAATTATACATCGCTTCAATTTACTCTATAATGTCCACTCATTACTTGTGTGAGACTTGATTGATTGATTTCTGATTATCTTACGGGTTATTAAAGATCAATCTCGTAATTTTGAATCTTGGTTGCTAAGGGTAAGTGTCGAGGACGACACCTGAGTGAGCATGCCATTCTCCAAAATTCAACTCAGTGAAGATGAAATTCATCAATTAGCTGCTAGTTCAACTTTTGTGTGCTTCATGCTTGGCATAAGTCTGGAAATAATTTTTTAATAATTAATCCACGCGTAGGACGCACCCTAAAATTTCAAGAAGGAATGAAAATTTGTTTACTTGAGTACCAAAAATTCTTTGAAACTCTAAGCCCAAAGAAGAAGAAAATGACAATAACAATAAATAACAGAACATTTGATAAAATTTAGTCAGTATGACGGAATATTTCACAGTCTTCAAACTGCTCAAAACATCATAAACTGTAGAAAATCAAATCAAGCATAGCGGACGGTTTTTCTAATGAGGACAGAGATTTTAATTCGTCTCGCCATGAGTGAAAACGAATGAATACGCTAAAAATCAACAAGAACATAATAATTAATGAATATTACTTCTAACATTTGTAATTTAAATTTGTTATCCTTTCTTGATGCAATAAAATGTAATAATAGTGCTAAATGTACAAACGTTAATTATATAAATACAAATACTCAGACACAAAAAATTTATACAATTAATCTTTCATGAAATTTTTACTCGGTTTTTCGCACTAAACAATGCTATTTGTTACATTTTGTGCGATTCTGGGATCACATGGAGCGCATCGCTCTTTTTATACACAAACTAAATCCTTTTTCATAGGGTTTGTTAAACGTTGTGGCGTAACGTAGACCTCCGCATCTCGGAGGGGGCCTGAGCTTTAGGGGGCCCAAAGCTTAACTGAAGCTAAGTACGTATTTCGGCATGTTGCCGCAGAGATACCCTAATATTCTTCTTAACGCCACTGGTTACACGGCTCTTTCGAGGAATGAATCTACCATAAAAAATTATGTACGTGGAATTATTTCGATTTCTATTGATTAAAACATTTCATTTCTATTAAATTGTTCTTTAACGGTAACGGGTTATACATTTACGTGGATCCTTAGAGAAAGCTCTATTATCCACTCATCATGATAAATTGAACAGAGAACAATTTGTTGAAGTTAGATAAAAAAATAGAAAGCAGCCCACATTAAATGCAGCGCAACAACGCTGATGGAGGGTTGTGTGGGAAACCACTCTCCCAGTTGATTTAGTTTCTGTTTCGCTTTCATAGGAAAACGAAGAGAAAATGATGTCACATCTCCATGACAGCAAAGCCCGTCTTTTAACCGTCTGCCGCATCTCGAAGGGTACGAGAAGAGAAGGGATATATTTCTTTAATAACAAGGATTAAGAGAATAATATTTTTAAGTCCGTTACACGTTACCTCTTAGATAACCGGTTATTAAAAGGAAATTTTGAATAACCACTTAAAAAGAAAGTGAAAAAAGGATGAGGAGTTTGAAATAAGATCATGGGGGTGAAGTTCCCAAAGTAAAGCTATAAAAACTTTTGGGGGGAGGGGGTAAAGGTGGGAAATCTTGCAAAAGAAACAATAGTGTAATAAAAACTCAAAATTTTTTTAATTTTGTCAAGACATTCTATCCTTTTCAGAGATGGGAAGTTTTAAACGGGGAAAACTGCTCTGGTCTCTTAAAGAGGTGGGGAATAAATTGTGTCCGGGATTTTTCGGGAAATTCATTTGAAATTGGAACCCGGTTGAAGTTTTTTTTTATGAAATCAAAACAGGGCATTAAGATATTTATGTAAGACTTCTTTCCCTACAAACCAAGGGAGCTTCCGCAGTTGAATGTTTTAAAAAGTGTCAATCTTTTCAGGTGAGTAACTGCCACCCCTGTCCAGATGAGAGAGAAGAGTATTAAATTGTTCTTTGTACATTTGGTAACTTTATTTCCTAATAAATTATAATCGCAGAAGGAATTTATTCTTACGCGTGTTCGTGAAAAATAATTCAATTACTTTAAAGACAGGATATATATGTAAAAAGAAATGATATCCATTGATGATAAAATAATTGAATTTATCATTCATCTCAATTTGAACTGTTCCCTTTTCGGGAATTGGTTTTAAAAAACCCCTTTTATTTCCTTCTATCGGACATTAAGCCCATTTGAGATGTCAGGAAGATAAGGGCATTACAGCGAAATTATTTGCGGAGAATACAGCAATTACGATTGAAAATTCGATGGACTACTTTCAGAATTGGGAATATAATCTTATTTTCTACAAAAGGAATCAAATTTCACAGGAATTTGCAGTTGAAATAGAATGAGAAATTTAATGCGTTACTTTGCTGAAAATTACGATGGCCCCATACTTCGGAAATGAAAAGGACGCCTTTGGTTAAACTGCAGTCTGAAAAATAAGGATTTACACATAATTAATATTATAGTGAGTAAGTACTTTGAAGTGTAAAAAAAAGTTTAATTTATATATATAAAACATTGTAAAGTTTTTTATTTAATGATTAATACATCTAGTAAAAAGTTCAATAAAGGAAAATTTAAACCAATAAATAAATCTTTTTAACTTATATCCTAATATAAAACATTATACATATAAGCATCCGGTCAAGCAAGCTTATACTATCAGTATTTTAATACATATGTAAGGACAATTAAGTTAGATCTAAAATTAAATCCCCTATATAGCACTTAACTTTTATTTTCCGTTTCATCTTCAAGACTTAAATTAAACACCCAATTATATCTCTGAACAGAGGGTCCAAACAGAACACTTCTTATTCCAGATCATTATTTTTTATAGCCTCATATGTCATCCTTATATTTATAATATAACACATAACTAAAAAATAGTACTTGAACGGTTCTGTACATAAGTGGGTAAAATCCTTGGCTCCTTTTACTCAGGCCTCCCGATGTCTACCCCACAAAATTTTTTAAAAGCGGGGTTTGAAACATCATCCCCATACTTTTTTTTGGTTACAGGTAATTTTGTTCTACTTTGTTTTGTGGCTAATTTTCCTTTCCCTGGGGAAACTATTTTTCTTGGGTTTTAACCCTTATGTTTTTGATCCTGGCAGTGGTAGTTTTTTTATTTAAACTTTTTTTCCCAAAAAGGGGTGCTGGGATTGGTTGATGGATTATCTTGTTACTCCACTTTATTTCACATTTATTCATATAGCGATTCAACAATACAAGAAGGGGACACGAAACAAAAACCCGGCTGCAGCGGGTTACAATTGAAAAAAAGCCCAAAAAAGGGTTTTGGCTTTTCCCAGAAACCTCAGTTTATATACAAAGCGGGAAAGAAACCAGATAAATGATAGCGTTGGGAAGATGTAGGTCAAAAGATTCCCGTTAGGTGGGTAGCTAATTATTATTTACGCGCGTGTCCTAATTCCAGGACCATTACAGATTAAAACATGTTCAAAATTAAATTACTGGAAATTACTACACACACACACACACACACACACACACACCCCACACACACACACACACACACACACACACACACACACACACACACACACACACACACACACACACACACACACACACACACACACACACACACACACCACACACACACACACACACACACACACACACACACACACACACACACACACACACACACACACACACACACACAAAACAAAAACAAAAAAACAAAACGATGTTTAATTTGAAAAATATTAAAATGAATTAATAATGATTTAAAGCTAAAATATCTTAAAATTTTAAAAGTATCACTAAATTTAAAAATTTACGATACAGAAAAAAAATTTAAGAAATATTGATGGAAATTTTTTTAGAAAAAACTTTTTTCATATTCCCTTTCCCAAGTTTGAAGGCGAGACGATTATTATTGTTTTGCACGTGATGTAATTTTTCACTTCAGTTCACTTTTACGATTATAGCTTCTCCAATAGTTGTTATTTTTGCATTTTTCTGGTTGTATATTTGATAATATATGGAAAGAGAAATAAATAAATTCTGAAGCAATTTCATTATAAAATTTAAAATTCTGAATTTTTTGGGTATTTTATGAAAAAATACGACGTAAATTTTTTGCTTTAAAAAATAAATAACAGTCACTTCAAATAAATTTGTATTACTTTTTATGGTTGTTCTAATATTATCTAGGGAATATGTAAAATTTTGCAAGAAATTTAAAAGTTGTTTTTGAATGCACGCACTGTTTTAAAAACAATTCTCAATGGAGCAGCTGTATTCTTTGAATAATGTATTTCATTTTGACAAAACATAACTTCTACAAACAGCTCTCAGATTAAATTAGAATTGTATTTCCTCTTTAAATATTAGAAAATTCAAATTTTTAATTTATAATTCTTAACTATTTTCCCCATTAAAGTTTTTTAATAATGCCTATTAAAATTGATTCAAATTTGAATTGTATTTCGGTTGAAGAAAATTGGTTTGTTAATTGTAAGAGAAATCACAAAGTTTATTTTACAAAAGTAACCTTACTTGAAAAATGCCTTTTAACGCATACAAACGTTTGTTTTTAATATTTATTTTACTATAAAGCTATAATAAATATTTTTTTTTCTTCACTAAAATTATTTTATACCTATAAATCAAACAATATATAACGAAACTCTTTTCTTTAAAACATCTTTAAATATTTCAAAAGATTTTCCAAGTTTCATTTTTAGAATGTGAATTGCTTTTTCATTTATAAATCTTTCCAGTCACTTTTACAAGCCTAACCATAAGCTTTGCAGAAACGAACTTTTAAATTCTATAGCACATCGTGGGTCAAATAATGCATAAAATTTTATAAAAACGCTTATTTAAATTATTTTTAAATATTTAAATTGAGAAATTGAACAATTTCAGTTTTAACAACAAATAGATATCAAAGTTTATAAATACCTTAAGATTTTTATTTTAATGCGGACATAAATATAAATCTGTTTTTAGATCTCAAAAAGTTTGTTTATTTTTCCTTATTTTTAAAACTGTGTTGTTTAATGAACCATTTTAGCACTACAATTATTGTTATTTAGTATCATATCACAAGTCAAGGAGATTGAGAGAGTTAAGAATTTATGTTCCCATATTTATTCTCTTAAATCTCTTATTAAATTCTAACATTGTAACTTCTGAAAAGAAAATATCTCCAAACGTATATATTTCTAAAAATTCTATTTCAAAAAAGGACTTATTTTCCAAAGTATGTTGAAATTATGAATAATACAAATGTAAAACTAAAAGAAACTTTTGAATGGAGAATTTAAACCAGTGGTATCAGATATACTTGAGATAAGAGCTCTCTTTCAGATTCTTATGTTACAACAGTGTCACAGAAGGGATTTGCCAATTGGTGTCCATGGTAACCTTTCGAATTTATAGTTCGTTTTCTTTCCGATGTGTTCTGGAATGGAATGAATTGGAACACTTTGTCAGAGATTTTAAACTGCTAGAAGAAAAAAATACTTGAAAATAACTTATTGATTCATTGCTCTTCTTTAGAAGCTTTACTGCTTTTTGTTGGATGAAAACTGAATGGAAGTCATTTCGATTGCTATAGATTTATAGTAGCATATTTTTTTGGAAGTCTTTTTAAAATGTCGAATGGATTTCTTTTGTAACAATTGAGTTGTTTTAACTGTATGTTTTACATGAAGTTACTTTGTTTCTGTGAAAGATGCGACAAAAAGAAAGATGATGTTTGTGCGCTTTTGTTTCATTATACGTGTTCAAAGCATTCCTGCCTTATTCTAAGTTTGTTAAGATTTATTTTACCAATTTGCTTAATAATAATAATTCGAGAAGGGAATAAAATTTTTGTAAACACATTTTAATTAATTGTTTCAATTAAACTAGATGTAATAAAGCAACATTACTTTCCAGACTATTATACTATAAATAGTATATCACTCTGTCAGCTTTATAAGTTGACATGTTCTTCCATTTTTAGATGTAAACTCTTTTATATTTTAATTCTCTCACCACGGACAACGTACATAAAGCATTTAATCTTTTACATACAGTTTCATGGATATTTTATTTTCTATTACCACGATGCTCAAATAACGGGTGAAAAGAGTCCTCGTTTTTAAATAAAATAAGTATAACTTTCATCTATGTTTGAAGTATTAAATTAAATCTTGTTACGAAAAAATTTAATTCGACAAACCTGTTTTCATTGAAATTGTTTTGTTTCCCTTTAAAATAACAATTAGATAACACGATTAGTATATGGCATGGGCAAAATTTCTCACTTACTTTTAGAAAATTTTATCTCAAGCTTACTTTTATTTTCCTTTGTACTTAACTCTGGAGCGGTCACGCTGGGCACAGATTCACTACAGGCTCATGAAATATTGGATTTTAATAGGGATTGTAGAATCGGACCAAAAGTTCAATACCGGCATTCGGTATTTTTTACATCTTATACCGGGATACCGGTTTTAATAACGGTAGTAGAGATTTTAGAAAAAGAAAGAAAGAGCACCTGTGTTTCTTTGTTTTATTTGCCAGTTTTAGTGTAGAGTCTAAATATAATACAAATGTAATTTGTAACTTATATATTATAACAATATATATAAAGAATCATAAAAAAAAGTAAAGAACCATCTTATTTATTTAAATTACAAAAAAGTGTAAATATCACAATTCAGTATGTGTACTATTACAAATTTTTGACATATGAATTAAAAAAAAACATAATGCATCGATTGTACTTGCATTAAGCCTGGAACGTAATTTTGTGCAAAAATTACCAGCTGTCGGAAATGCTCTTTCAACACCTACGATAGTTGGTGCTGTTAGCAATGCGCGATATACTTTTTCGAAGTATTTACCTCTAAATCCCTCATCTTCAAGTAAATCGATTTGTCGTTGGATGATTTTCGATATAACTGATTATGTATTTTTTTACATTGTGCCACCATATTCTTTTCTTCATATAATTAAGGAAACCAAACCGAAGTATTATCAACTGATTTTTTATGTTCTTTAAGGTTATTATTATTTATTATTAGGAGTTATTATTTATGAGTATATATATAATAAATCTGAAAAATATTTTCTGCTCTAAAGTGTGATATGCAAATGCAATGTGAATAACAAACTCACTTTGAACTCAATTAAAAAAAATATCTAAATATTACACTCTTTCTTCACAACTACCACCTTGTTTTCACAGATACGAATATCAGACTATGAATCCAGTATTATGAACACAGTATCGCTCAGGGCTGTAAAAAATTAGTTTTCGCAGTCTCCTTGGATGACTCACATATTTTATCACTTCTCTTGATTGTACGATGCAACTTTATATTTACAGTATAATCAATTTCTCCGTTTGGGGAGGGACATAAAAACAAAAACCGAAACTATTTTGTTATGTTGGTGACCCCTGAACAAATAGTTTAGACAAAAAAAATTTCAGTAAATACCGAAAAAATTGTATTTACACTTGTGAATACTGGTACTACTTAATTGTACAAATGGCTCAAAATACCGGTATTCAGTATCCAGGTATACCGGTATTGCAATCCCTAGATTTTAAGAATACGTTTTTTGTTTGTTTGTTTTTTTTGTTACCAATGGCTTTGTCAGTATTCTCCTATATGACAATCTTCAAGAGAACTAAAATGTCTTATTCTTATTTTCTTCTTTTTAAGAATGGCAACTGTTGTTTTACAATCTTAAGGTACTTGAGGTGACTATATTCTCCACGCGACCACATTTTTTTTCCAAAATATTTTCAATGAACAAGCTAAATTTTCGCCTTGATCGACTTAATTGTTTTAATTGCTGTGTTGTACGTCTCATTATGATTTATGAAGTAAATCATAGAACATAAAAAAAGAAATGGAGCATCTGCGATCCCTATTGAATGAAGTTGAAACATCGTGAAAAGAAACTGATTAAGCAAGGGAAGAACCTAATGAAATAATGGATAGTAATCATGACAGTGAAAGCAAATTTGAGAAAAACATCAACATGATAGGTTTGAATAGAAGGGAAGATTTTGAAAATGCTGCCTATAGATAAAATATAAAGGCTCAAGTGTACCACAAGACACAGATTACTTCCGTCAAAAAGACAAAACAAGAAAAATTTCGGCATGCTATTAGTCGATCATCTAAGGTTATTTAAACTATAATAACTTGAACAGAATATGATAGTTTTGCATGCAAATATTATTCTGTAAAATGTTAGTGAAAAGTGTCTGTGTGTGATTTGTGCACTTTATTGAAGTCACACATATTTGAAACCCCTTTTAGTTCAGTTACATTGGAATTTTTTCTGAAATTTTCAACGAAAAATTGAAAACTCCTTCAAAGTAGTAAGTATACTTTCTCTTAATTAAATTATTCATTTCAATTTTCATTTTTATCGTGTACAAGAAAAATAGAAAAGGACTGGGGTGACTATATTACTCCGCGTAACTACTAACGTTAGAATCCAGCACGCGACTTCTCTCGTGTTAAATGGGCAAAATGACTGTGACGTCAAAATCAAATGACAAATGCAATTACATGTATCCAGTCAATAAATTTATACACCTCACTGTTGTCAAATTTTAATTTTTATAGAAACCTTTTTTTAAAAAATACATTTTTTTAGCAATAATTATGCATGTAGTAGGTAAACAAAATGTCCTTGATTTATAAGTACCCGCATTATACAAGAAATTTTTATTATTAGTTTTGAAAAAATATTTGTAGAATCTTAATACATCTTTACCCAATAGTTAATTTTAAATTCGATCTCCATCTTGCTACAACAACAAGTATAAGCATAACGCGAGCTTTGAATTCAACGGAAAACACGTGACTATATATATCATGTGACCGTCATGAATTTAGTCTATTAATCAGAAATGTGTCAGATTAGTTTTAAAGTGATATGATCGCGCTAAAATTAAAATCTGTTGTTGTTTCTAATTCCAGATTGTCTAGCACTAGACAATCTGCAAGAATCCAAAAAATATCAAGAAATTCAAAAAACAGAAGAGGGTCCAGATAGCCCTTTTCCCTTAAGGACCGATACGTTGAACCCATGTTTTAAAAAAGCGAAAAATGAAAATTTTCATGAAAATTTTTTCATTTAGTTTAGAATACATAAAAAATTTTTTTAAACTTTATGAAAAAAAAAATTTTTAAAAAAATTTTTTGGAAAAAAATTAATTTAGAAAACCTTTTTCAAAATGTTCCCCTTTTTGAAAAAAATGCTTCTATTGTATTTTGCCTGTATATAGCTGACCTCTGTACAGAGGCTCAACTATGTTTTTTAAAAAAATTAAAATTTTTTTTTCAGAGTTACAACCTTTTGAAATAATTACGGCGATTTTCTTAAAATTTCCCCCCTTCTTTTTTCGAAAAAACATGGAAAAAACGATTCCAAGTTATGCTTTTAAAAAAATTCTGTTGACCCTCTGTACAGTGGTCTGAGCTATATCGGCAAAATTTTAAAACAATAGAAGCATTTCTAAAAGGAGAACTTTTAAAAAAGGTTTTTCTAAGTTTTTTTTCCCAAAAAATATTTTATTTAAATAATTTTTTGTCATAATGTCCAAAAAAATTTTATAAGTATTCTAATCTAAGTGACACTAAATATCATGAAAAAATTTTCCATTTATGTGCTTTTTAAAAACATAGTTCCGAACGTAGTCGGATACCTTAAGAGAAGGATGATGTAAAAGGGGGGAGAGTAGTTCACCCTGAGGGCCTGGGGTTAAAGGAAGAAGACTACATAGCCCGGGTGCCTGTTGTTTTAGCTGAGCATAATGGTAGGCCCTTTAGGCTGACCTTCCAGGAGAACATTTGCCCAATTTTCCTTCCGGTAAATCCCCCTGCCCTTTTAGGGAACAGGCAGGCTTTGGGGGATGAATTAAAATCTAGAAGATTAAATGATATACATGATTTGTAATTTTATTGTCGCTGTGTCTCAGTTGCTTGAACACACCAGACTTACTACTATTTATAGGCAAAAGACAATTAAAAAAGTAATTCTATGGTTTAGGGTTTTAAAGACTATTCGAACCGTGTTTTTAAAAACGCATTAAAAAAATTTTTTATGATTTTAGTGTCACTTTGATTTGAGAGAGAGAATACATGTATTTCTTAAATCTATTTTTGGGGAAAAATTTAAATTAGAATCCTTTTTTAAAAAATTCTCCTTTATAAGAAATGCTTTTATAATAATAATATTTTGTGTGTGTGCTTATATAAAGTAAAGACTTCTTCAGAGAGCCTGAACTGAGTTTTGAAAAATTCATCTTATTTTCACGGTTATTACCAATTAAAATAATTATCAGTGTTTTTTTCTGTTGTAGCAAAATATGGATAAATCCACTTCTAAGTTATATATTTCAAAAATTCTGTTTCAGCCTCTGTCTGAGCTATATATAGGCAAAATATTATTATAATAGAAGCATTTTTCATAAAAGGAGAATGTTTTAAAATTTGGGGTCATTCTACCTTTTTTGTAATTTGCTTAAATAATTTTTATTGAATACTATTCTTAAAAAATTTTAAATACGTTTTCTAATCTAAGTGACATAAATATCATAAATATTATAAAAGTTTTTGAAAATCACGTTTCCCGAACGAAGTATCTTAAAAACAAATGAAAATAATCAGTGGATATATTTATTATTTTTTGTATAACAAAAAGCAGATTTTTTTTCTGTGTTGCGTAGAATGATTCCAATAATCATGCTTCGTTTTGTAGGAATTTATTTTTCGTAAATAATTCCAATAATTTGTATTTTTTTAGGAATTAATGTTCAATAAAATTTGCCATTATAAAAAATGTTCTTATTCACATCAAATAGTACAATATACTAAAATATTTCCCATATAAAACATTTATACCATTCTTAAGCAAATATTTTATGAATCATATCGAATATTTTGCATTACTTTGAACGCATCTTTAATCTATCGTTATCTGAAGGGAATTTTTAAACCGTATTTCAAGAATACGGAAATATATTTTGTTCGGCATCTAATATTTATTTTAGTGTTATTAAAATAGGATATGAGAGCAAGGACATTAAACTTCGAAACTTTTATCTAATCTTTATTCGCTTATTCTCCAATTTCTATTCATGAGATTCCTTTTTGTTTCTGAAAGTTCTGATCTCTAAGATTATTTTAATACCCTTTTTTTGCATTTAAACAGTGGTATAATTTTTCAGCTTTAATACATAAAGGGTAAATTTTTCGTCTGCTTCGTTTTGCTTTTTATTTTTTTTCTTTTTTTTGAATTTTGGGTAGTTTTTTTTTTTATTAACGATAAAAAAAAAAAGCGTTTCATCGTAAATATTTTTTGGGAAACACCAAAACAAATTGAATTAAAAAGCGCGCGGGATTTCCTCAAGTCCATTTCAAAAAAAGAAGTAGGGGCCTAGAGAGGTCTTTTCCTTGTTACTTGGCTGAGGTTCATAATTACGAGGTCTGTGTCCCGGCTCTGCTTCTAAATCTACTTAATAAACATGTCAATTTATTAATAATAAGAAAAATTATTAAAAAAATGGGCGGCCTTGTGAAGATTGAAGACCGAACCACTAAAAGCCCAAGCTAACCCAAATTGGCACATAAAGAAAGGGGGCCCTCTTAAATGGTTTGATGGCTTAAGAAAATATCTCCTAGTTTTGAGAACTAGGATTGGAGAACACTGGCAGGAAGAAGGCTTGTGATGGGCTCACGCATTTTTTTTAACATGTCTTTTGGATACTTTTTGGGGCCAAGATTAATGGCAACTCTTTTTCAACTAAAACCCAAGAAGTGAAACGTAAAGCTAAAATGCAAGTTAGATAGCTTTTAATAACAGAAGTTTCAGTAAGTGAGATGGCAATTTGGGGAATGTTATGTGAGAGATTGTTTGAATTGTGAAAGGACGGCCAACGGAGGTTATGCCGAAGATAAGACATTAGGTCAAGGTGCATACCATTGCACTCGCATAAAGACGCCACTCCCTAGTATCGGAGCTACGATTGGATTAAGGTAGGATTGACTATTTAATATTAGGACTTGCGTTATTATTGAAATTGAGATTAGGTGGGTTAGATATTGATAGTGGTCCGAGTAAGGTTAGTTCGGTATTACTTGTATTGTGTGTTTGTTCATCGTAGATTCTCACATATATAATCATTATCTATTCTGTTAAAGGGTTTAAGTTCTAGTTCTTAATAAAGACATATTAAGAATATAAACATGTCTGTTCCTTTTGAAAATCATACATCTCTAGCTCACGCGGATAATCTAAGAGAAATGCACCCTAGGGGCATTTTCGCAGGCTGACCTGAAAAAGGCTTCTTGAGAAGGCTAAGGCCTGGGCTGTCGAGCCACTGAGGAAGGATTATTTATATTATCGCTATTTTATTCTTATTTTTTCACGGAGTTTTGAATCTGCTATGTTATAAAATAATGCCGGGATATTTATATTCAATTCGATCTCTTTTCAATGATTTCATTTTATTCATTTCCGGTTAGAGTTTTCAAATACTTGAAGTTTAAACTCGTCATTTATTTTATATCTTTTTGTAATTTTTTTCTTTTTAAATTTAAACAAAATATCATTTATTATTATTAGATCCTATAGTAAAAAATAATGGAATATTACAAAATATATCAAAAGTTTGTTTCAGATAAAAAAACTACAACCATAATACTAATTCTACTGCATTTCATAATATATGAAAAGGTTTCATTAAGTTTAAATTACTACTACAATTAAAGGAGATAGAAATTTAAACTTCCTTTATGTGTATGCTATTCTTAAGAATTCTCAACATAGTCACCATCAAAAGTTATACATTTATCTCAATGTTTCTTGACCTTCATTCTAGAGAGCTGTCACTCTAGAGTTTAGCGTATTTTTTCGAAATTCATTATTTCATCTCTTGAATAACATTCTTTGTGTTGTCAAATCTCTCACCCTACATGAATTTTGAGTCCAGGAGAAAAAGAAAAAGCCGCTCAAGGCAAGATCTGAAGAATACGATGGATGTGGCAAATTTCAAAGCCACATAAAGTTGTTCCCATAACTGCATCTTGAAATAAGGGAGAGCGTTGTCGGCAAAAAGACGGACGCTTTGGTGATAAGACCACATCATTCCTTGATCAGAACATCAAGCGATTTGTTAAGCAGAGTACTATCAATGCGTTAGGGATAGTGTAGCCCTTCACCAGGTAAGCTGTTAAGACGATGCCATGACACATCCAAAAAACACCCAGCATGAAATTCCTGGCAAACGTTTGTTCTTTAGCCTTTGTGTGTGTAGGGGGAAGGGGGGGGGGTTAAATTATTATGTTACCCCTCCTTGCACATTTTTTTAATCTTTGAATCATATCGATAGATCGAAATTTATCCATAGTTGTCAGAAATAATAAAAAGAATCCTCTTTGTCCTGCTTCAAAATATTCGACACACATTTTTTTGGATAGATCTTCTCATGATTGTTTCTGACACAGGAGTTAGTAATTGAGTAATCCACTATGCTAATATCTCTTACAAGAACAGTTCTTCGTGAATGATTTTTTGCTTTCCTTAGCTTTCTTTATTGTGACAGCATCACACATGCGAGGAGATTTCTAATTTTTGGATCATACATGAGGAAAATGTGACCAGCTTTAAAATCCTTTTTCCAATTCACACATAGTGCTATAAGTTGAGAAAGTATTTCCATAAGCAGCTTTTTCATTTCAATGTATATTTCTTGAGAATAGTAGCCTTTCAAATGAAGGAACTTAATCAAACTGTGAGCATCTGTCTTCTCCATACTTCAGTTATTTTGATCCAAGACTTTCTAAAAGGAGGGAAAAAAATCAATATATTTATATCTGTAATTTACAACATTGTGTACGTAGAAGACCAATCAATAAATACATGCAGAATAAATATTATCGAAATATCACTCATTCATCAAAATTCTCAGTAACAATCAAAATTGTGCGATACTCCTATGTAAATTGTATTCGTTATCTCTCACATTTGATGCCACAACTCTAAAGAAGATTAGAAGTAATGATTTTATAATGTGGCGAAATAAATATGATAGCTGTAACCGAATTACCCTGGCGAATACATGGTTGACATGGTTTTTGGCGACTCGTTGGGTGGAGTACTGTGTCCTTAAAGATCAACCGAATAGAAGAGTTGTGATACATGCTAAATTTTCAAAAATTTCAAAGTCTTACGCTGGCTTGGTGGAAAAGTTTGAATAGGAAGGGGGAGATACCAGCTCAGGTATTACTCTCGTCACTTGATATTGTGGTCCAAAAGTATGAGACCAATTGTCAATAACACTCGTGTTTCGTCGTAGGGGTATATTGATAAACGATCAATCAGTCAGATTGATTGATTAGGGGAATATTAACGTCGCCTTTCGCAACACGGGGGCTTTTGGGGGACCACAATTTTGAACCATGGTCAGTGAGGGAGCCCCCCCAATTGGCCCCCCCTCCCCTAACTACCACACCACACCAACGGGGGGAAGTTTCAGCTCTCGACAGATTTAACGTGTATCCGCCCCCCAGGCGGGTTTTGTGGTACTGGGCTCGAACTCGTGACAAGGCAAGGGGCCGATACCTATACCACTCGGCTCCGGCCATCAGTCAGAAATGATGAGAATAAAAAATTTCTTCCCCTACCCAAAAGGGAAAAAAAATGCTCCCAAGTAAAAAAAAATTATAATATGCTTATTGTGATGTTTAAATCGGTTTACGGGTTAGAATATGTTTGAGTTTCGAAGCTAGTTTATGATCAAATCAGTTGAAGAAATAAACTAGTACTAAAAATCTATTCAAACGGTAATGATGGTAGACTTCGAAATTTTTAGTTATAATCTGCTACGAGACCACACACACACACACTCTCTCTTAAACTATTCCTCAATTATCTTAAATTAATTTTAACACTCTGTTTGAGGTTTGGGTAGTTATAATGTCTTGGAACTTACGAAGAATTCATTAACCTGGTATGTGGAAGTTAGTTTCTTTTCCGAGTGAAGTGAAGGAGGCTGTATACTTGTTGTTTTAACATTTTAACATAATGAAAGCTATTTTAAGTCGAAGGTTCTTTTAAAAACTTTCTAAAAATTTTACACAATTTTCTTTATCGTGTTGAAATTATAATTCAGAAAGATCACTCGGCATTATTTAAAGTTAAGAACTTATTCAAGGGTCCACGTACTATATGCATATTAGTCAAATTAGTCATGAATTAATTAGAGCAACTAAATAAAGTTAATTATTAAATACTAGCCAATGTCCTCCCGTTTCAATAGGAAATTTATGATGTTGTAAGATTATGTATTGTTTTTAAATTATTGGTATCTGTGTCTTAGCATCATATGCTTTTCATTGTATTGAAGATCATTTTTATAGGCCTCATCTGCTAATTTAAAAAATACAGGGATTTAACTTTTATTTCCCCATAGCCTCTCTTACCAAATTTCAAGTCTGTATGTCTAATAGATCAAAGGGAATTTTTTTCTAAAACGACCGCGTAACCCTCTACAATTCCGTTTAAGAGTCGATTTCCGCAAAACCCATTATTTGCTGATCTTAATTCAACAAAAGAAACATGCTTGCCAAAATTATTAGTATTCTGGTAAAATTCTTCAAAAATAGGGGTTATTGTCTATAACGCACCCGTAAGACCCTTTGGGAATCGAATTTGGCAAACCCATGCTTAGAGGATTTCTAATCAGAAAAGAAACACGAGTGTTAAATTCGGAATGAATGAGTGAGAAAAGAATTGAGTGTGTGTGAATTATTTTTGTCCAAAATATATATAGTTTAACGTGGGAAAATGTAATTTAAATAATGGTAAAAATATCAGTATAATTACATTCAAAGTGAACTAACGTGTTTTGGACAAGATACTTCACTCAACTCTTACTTTTTTTTTACTAAAATAAATAGTTTAATAAATAGAAATAAAAAGGCTCTTAGCTTCAAACTCTTATAGTCACGTACTATAAGAAAGTATCCATTTTTCAATTCCTGCAATTAATTCACTTCTCTCCCTATATATATATATATATATATTTGATCAAATTTTCAATCGTTAATAAAAAATTTTTTTATTCTCTCTCTCTCATCCATTTGAGTTCAAATAAATTTTTTAAAAATTTTTAGTGGATGATGATGATGTAAATTTGTTGATGTTAATACATATTTCTCAAATATTAATTCATTAATTAAATTTTATTTCTTAATTTTAAATTTATTCTGCGTTATTTCAGAAGAAGCAACAGATGCAGCAGTAAGTTTTTCTAACGAAGTAGACATTGACTTTAAAAAAATAATTTATATTACTTGTTTATGAAAAGGTGAATCTCAAATGATATATTCAATAAGAAAACGAAACTCTCAAGATTTAATAAATTTCCCATTTACTAATGAAGTACTCTCTGCCACACAAAATCGTCCCGGTTCATATTTCAAAATTTTTTTTTGAAATGAAATGAATACATTTAAGAACAGCGAAAAAAGTTTTGAATCACATACACATAGAAAATGTCTCCATTTGTTTATTTCTCTCATTTTTCCATGCACTTAGTAGCTTACAAAATGATCTAAGAGTGCTTATCTGAAAGAGATTCTCATTTATTTCCGAATCACCCGGGAACCCAGGTTCTCAGCCGAAAGAACAATATCAGAGATTGAGATAAACAAAACGGCCCATTGATTGAGTTGGTGTTTTTTCCCACATCACCATGAGGATAAAATGGGGTCTTCTGACATTCAAGATGGATCAGAGAGGTCGTCACTCTGGGGAGGCTACATCTCACTTCAGTAGTTGTATCTGAGATGTACGAGAGCCCTTCGTGTTTGTTTGGATCATCCTTTAGAACTAGACATAAAGGGCTTTCTTGAGCCCACACTTTTTCAGAAGATTGAGATGATGGAAAGAATGAAATAATGTTTAGGAAAATAGGAAATTTGTTTCTGTGTTGCATGGGGGGGAGGAGCAGATAATACTTGTTGAAATTTGGGATCTATGTTGTTTTTTTTTTTAAACTGCTTTGTTTTTTTTCTATTCTTTTTTTCAATTCCTCCCTTTTAAAACCACACTCTCTTTTATATTTATTTATTTTTTTTTGGGGGAAAAATTTCAATCGTTAAAAAATACATTTTAAACCCCCTCAATTCGGCTAAAAATTTTTATATACTGATTATTTGGGAATGCAATACAATAATTTAAATTTAATTAAAAAAAATTAATTGATTAAAACCAGCTATTTTAAAAAATTTTAAAATACAGCCAAGTTAGCATCATTTTGGCGACATGGGACTTTTTGGGGTGACTTGTGTTAAAATTTCCCAAAAAGGTTTTTTTCCCACGTTTTAAAAGAATTCAGTTGGACTGAAATTTTATATATACGATTTTTTTTGGATGACAATACGATATTTTAAATTGATTAATTAAAAAAAATTAATTCCCATTTTAATTTGTGATTCTGTCCTATATATATAAATATTTATGTTAATTGTAATTTTATTTAATAAAAAGTAGCTAAAAAAAAATTTTTTTCTTTGTTGATCTAAGTAGGAATTGATTTAAAAAAATTTTTTTTATATTTACTTTGTTTAAAATTTAAATTTAAGGAAGGATCTCAATAGTGTTTTTTTTTTAATATTTTCTTTTTTTTTTAAAATATGAAGTTTAAACATGGGAAATTTTTTAATGCAGATAATTCAGCCACCTCTGCAGGCGTATTTAGAACATATTATTTTTTGTGCTTTTCCAAAGGGGTATCTTTCATGTAAAAATAACTTTTAGAGGGGCCCTATGATTAATTTTTTTTTCATGTGTCTCGAAATTTTTTATAGAAATTTCATAGCATGATAATTTGGGAGGTGTTATTTGAGATAGAAAGATTTATGCACGTTTCCAAAAGAAAGCCAAATACATATACGAAATTATTATTTGTTGCAATTTTTTGAAATTTAAAACATTGATAAAAAAGTATTCTACAAGGCCGATAAGAAATATTTAGGCTGAAAACATACAAAAATCATTGCCAGGCCAAAATTTCGAAAAATGCAATCAAACATCAATATGACTTTCTCAGAAACCTATGTAGAAATTATGCCAATGCTCCCTGCTTTCAAATGAGGATGTTCATTAAATCAGTTGGCATATAAGCCTTTCATTTATCAAAGATTAATTGATTGTTTATTAATGCAAATTCTTAAGGTATCAAACATGTTTGGAACCATGATTTAAAAAAAAAAAATGTATACATGAATAATTTTTTATTATTTAGTGTCACTTCAATTTGAATATATATATATATATATATAATATATATATATATATACAAATATTATTTAAATGCAATTTTTTACAAAAAAATGAAAATAGAATGACATATTTTCAAAACATGATCCTTTTAAGAAAAATGCTTCCGTAATAATATTTCACTTATATACATGGTGACCGAACGAACTTGCAGAGTGTGTAAAACAGGGATGGGCATTACGTCGATTACGATTGAGCGGTTGATCGCCAAGACATTTTTGGGTGACTGCTTTTGCTAAGACATAAGACGCGCATACCAAGAGAAGCAATTTAGGTCCCGCGCCCCGGGGTGGAAAATTGGTTTTTCCCAATCGATGCGAGTGTGTTCACTTCAGCAAATGATTTCATAAACGTGTAAAGCAGATGTACGACCCAATATTCTATCATAATTTTCATCGTCCCCATCATCGCATACAATAATGCAATAATAATGTAATTTGATGCTAAAGTTACAGTACTACTTTAATTATAAACCGCACAAATTATCAAAATAAATTTTAAAACTTTAATAAAATTTTTTGTAAATGACAATCTCAGGGATCAAATAATTATTAAATGGTTCTTTCGTTTATATATTGATTAATTTATTTCAAAAAATTTTTGTAATACTGATTAATTTATCATAAAACAGAAAAAATTTTATAAGTATATTATATTAGGGTAAATGTGTTTTTTTTATTATTTATTATGCAGAAAATATTTTGTTTTGCTTCCATTTAAATTTTTTATTTTTAAAAAAAATTTTGCTTGTGATTTTTCATATTGAGCCCCCTTGTAGGTTTCGGCCCTCCCCAAGGTGCGGTTTGGAAAAACTGGGTGTAGAGGGCACATCACTTTCATTGGAAGCGCACGATGACTTTTTTTACGTACGAGTTGAAAAAAACCCATTGCTGATTTCCCGCCGGGAAAGGAATTTTTTCCGACAGCCCCGAAAGGAAGAGTAAATGTTGATGAATAATTTTTCCCCACATGGCGCGGGATTGGCTATTAGCATCATCCACACCCGTTTTTCCCACGGTTTGGGGTTTCTCGTGTTGATGTCCCGGGAAGAGAAAAAATTCGGGGCTTTTTTGGTTTCAGTTTTACCCTTTGGGAGTTTTTTTCTCTGCTCGTTGCATTGAATCGTACGAACTAAATTTTTCCAGCCTGTCATTATTGTTCAAAATTCAACTTAAAATTTTTTGAATTATTTTGGCCTAAAAAAAAGTAATTTGTCATTTTTTTTAAAAGGGGGTCCCGTCAAAAAAAAATGTTGGGAAAGGGGAAACATACAATAATTTATATGGCCAACCTCCACTGGGTGGCTGCATCATTTTAAAAAAGGAAGTGGCCCCCCGGAAAAAAATCTCCCCCCCCCCTTGAAAAGGGTAGGTAAATCACGTAGGAATGAATCACCCTTTGTAAGTTCCCGAGCTAGGGTTTCAAAGAAACAGGGAAAAGGAACAAAACGGCAAAAATTAAGGGGACAGGAAACATTTTATTAAAAGGGTTGTACTACATGGACTACGCCATGAAGGGTTTTTGCGGGATTTTTTCGGGGGTTTACAAAAAGATTTTTGGTGTACAAGACACCCTTTCCCTCCAGTTTAAGATTCAATGCTTGAATCTGTAGCTGCGGAGAGGATAAGTGAATACCGGGAATTTTCCCGGGAATTAAAAATTCAATACACCCAAAATTTGTAAAGGTTTGCCAGACGCCCTTTAATTTCCCCTGTTTGTATAAAATTTTTAAAAAAACCCTTTTCGTCCAAAATTTTAGGGTTTCTGTTCTTTTTATTTTTCTTTGCATCATAGCTCGTAACCGGCTTTTTTCGCCCTATGGTCCTATGTGATTTAATGATCTTTTCCCTTCCTCACTTTTTAAAAAAATTTTGTCGGTATAAAAAATCACCCGTATAGTTTGGGTTTTTTTTGTAAAGTCTGAACTAGGATTTTTGAAAAATTCACATTATTCTTAGAGCTACGATCAACTAAAAAATAACAGGTGTTTTTTTTTATGTATTGAAATATGAACAAATAAAGTTGTAAAACCACATAAAATAATTTTTTAATTCATGAACACTAATATTTTAAATTTAAAAAAAGAAAATTATTCTATTTTTAAAAATTTAATTTTCCCATAAAAAAAGAAATATTAAGGGGAGAAAAAGGGGGAAAAACATTGCCCGGAATCCCTGTATTTTCAACTTAAAAAAAACTTTATAAAAATTATTAAATTTTTTAAGAAAAAAATTTTTTTCTAATTTTAAAAATTTTAAAATTAATTTTAAAATTTTAAAATTTTAATTATTTTATAAATTTTAAAAATTTTTAAAATACTTTAAAACCCCTTTTTGTCCTTAAATTTTAAATTTAACTGAAAAAATTTTTTAAATTTTTAATTGAGTTTTTTGTTTAAAAAATTACAGAAATTTAAATTGTTTTGGAGAGTTGGCCCCGGGTTAAAAAGTTAAAGCCATTAAAACACCATAAAATTTACTAAAAAGTGAATAATTTAAAAAAAAGCCCCGGAAATTTTTTTTAAAATGGGGAGAAAAAAATTCGAAACAAAAAGAAAAAAAGAGATTTGGGGTTATTTTTAAAAGAAAAAAGAAAAATGGTTCCGGGAAAGAATTTTTTAAAATAAAAAAATTCTCAATATAGAGGGTTTGTTATATGAAGGTTTGATTTTATTTCAAAAATTTTGATGCCCTTATAATATTTTTTATATATTTACTACACTTTTTAAAAATTTATATATCGTTCTTTGAATCTGTAAAAAGGGGCTATCGGTGGGGGGACCCAACCCAAACCCCAGTCAAGTCACCCAAAAATTTTACTTCCCCGACACCCAAAATTTGGGGGCATTGGTTTGGGTAAAGGGAACTTGCATCAAACCTGTTTTTTAAAGAGGGGTTTAAGTGACCCCCGGGTCAAACAGGGGAATAAACGTAGGTTTCAAAAACCGCAAAAAGATAATTTTTACCGTGGCTTTTTGGCAATGGAACTATTAATTTAAAAAATTTTCACACTTAAAAGTTATTAAACAAAATAAATATAGTGTGGGGAGTAAACAAGATAAGTTAAAATTTGGAAAAAAAAGGGCGTCTTTTTTAAAAACATTCAGAATCACATATTTTTTTAAAACATATACACCCCATGGACAAAAAAAAAATTTGGACCAAAAAATAATTTTTGGGGGCTAACGAAAACTCCCGGGATGAAAAGGGAATGTCGGGGAGATATAAATGATTAGGAAAAAACAAACGTAATTTTGGGGTTTTTGTATAGCCGTGGGGGTTTAACGGCGTTTTCCCGGGGGTATAAAAACAGGTAACCAAAGTTTTTGAAGGGTCTAAAACGTTTACAAAGGAAGAGCCCGAAGGGAGACATGCCCTTACGGAATTTTTTAAACAATATGGGAGTTTAACGGGTTTTAGGAAAAAGAATCATCGGCATGAGGGGAAAAACCGGGTCAGGGGTAGAGGTAGCTCGTCAATTAGGCCCTCTGGTTGTGTTGTTAGGAGGTTTTTTTGGGGAAGTGGGGTTTAAGGGATGCCCTTTTTTCACGGGAAAAACCAAAGGGCCCCGGTCCCTCCCCCCAGGCCCTCCCACAACCAGTTCCAAAGCCGCCCCTTTGTAAAAATACACGCGTAAGCCAAAGTTTTATCACCGCCATCCCGGCACAGGTAGCACCTTCCTTTGGACCCCGTGTCTTTCGAACCATAAAAAGGGGCCTTTACTGAAGGACATTTGGGACGGCGTCCCTTACGTTGCCGCCCTTAAGCCCAAAAATCGACCCTCCGTTTGGAATGGGGCCCCCCGAGAAACTGGACTGCAGCGGAATGGAACCAGGCCCTTTTTGCGAAGAATCCAGATTCAATCTCGGGTGATGACAATCGTTTTTGTGTGTGGAGACCCTGTTGGGGAAAGCCTCAATCTTGCCTTTGCTTTACAGCAATACACAGCTCCCACAGCTGGTGTGATGGTATGGGGTGCCATTTTCTACAATGTACGGTCACTCCTAGTATTGATCAGTGGCACCATGACATCCTGCAACTACATGTATTGCCACTCATGCAACGGCTTCCAGGAGCCATTTTTCAACAAGACAATGCTCAGCCTCACACAGCAAGTATCACAAGACTGTATCCGCACTGTTACTCCCTTTCCTTGGCCTGCCCGATCCCCAGATTTGTCTTCAATCGAGCATATCTGGGATCATTTGGGAAGGCAAGTTGAGCATCCTACGAGTTTGAACGAACTAGAGGCAAGGTTACAACAAATATGAAACTAAATATCTGAACTCGCAGAATTAGGGCCTCAATGCCCGATCGTATCGCATCGGGCATTCGCTCTAGAGGGGGTAAACATGATATTAAATCTACCGTTCTCTTGCCTTTTTCTCTGAAATAAATGATCCTTTTTCTTTGATTCTCTAATCATTTACTTATATCAAAGTAGTCATTACGTTTGTAAATTTTCGTTTCATTTTGATGACTCCTTCTTGGTGCGCTAATTTTTTTTGTCCATGAGTGTAAATCACGCGAGCCCCAAATCTATGCAAAAAAGGAGGGTATTTTAATATAAGCATAGTATTTTTTGTGAATCGTAAATATTCCTTTCAAAGTGCTTTTTAATAAGACATTAATTTAATGCTCATAAAATTTTTTTTAAACTTTTGTAAGAGCTTCATACAATGCCCACATGTTTACTGGAAACACATAAAGTAATTTAAGTTATTCAAGGAGGTAAAAATACATAACTACCATGAAAAATGTAAAGTGATCTGAATTCCTAATCAACGTTCGGAATTTTCAAGCAATTAACTTAATGGATTGTTATGTTTTTCGTAAGGTATTCAGGAAATGATTTTTTTGCTGCACTTTACATTAATTTTTAATATTGATTTTATTATATTTTTCGTAATTATTTTTAAAAAAATGATAATAATAAAATGAATAAAAAATGATAATAATAAAATGAATAAAAAATGATAATAAATATTTACTTTTTTCTATTAGTTTTCTCGACACCATTATAAGAAATAATTGGAATTTTAGCTTTGTTTGGTGAATGTTTTTTGAAAAAAATACATCAAACATATTGAATATCTTTTTCCTCCTAGTTTCATAGAATTACGATTTTTTTTAATGAAAATTGAACATTATTTTGTGTTATTACCCTTCATTATTTTTAAAACTATAATGACTCTTTCCGATATACTATGTCATAGTTTCTGTTTTTAAAATGAGATAATCTTTCTCAGTTGCTATAACTTTGAATTTCAGATCAAGAAAAAGCTGTTAAAAAATAAGGTATCCAACTGTGTTCAAAAACGTGATTTTTAAAAAAGTTTATTTTTCAAATATTCGAAACCTTAAAATCACAAGTGAAATAATTAGGGAAAGACCGATTGCACTGTGTAAATTTTCACAGTGCCCGAGCTACACTCGGGATAAACCAGGATGGTACGTTTCGCCAGCCCGAAAAGCTGGGAAAGCTGGAAAGGGGTTAAAAATTTTTGAAGCAGATTAACTCCCACATTAGCTAAGTCAAAGAGAAACTCCAGTGAATATGACCAGAGTACATTTATCATGCATGTCGACTTTTTACCGAAATTCTTTGTCTGATGGGAGATCAGAAACTGGCTGACATCATAGTCATTAAATTGTCTAACATGAAATGTAAATAAGTTCTTTCTTCTTAGACTTGCAGTATTTGTAATTTTTTTTCTAGGTGTATTTTTCTACAAATACCTCGAAAAAAGGCCATATTTTTTTCTAGGAAAACGTTTCTGTAAGCGATCTTGTTATTTGTTGGTTAACAATAAGAAATTACTGTAAAGATTTTGAAAAAATTAGGAAAATAGCATTATATTTGGAAAGTGAACATTCAATACTTCTCAGGATTATAGGATATTGTGGGTGGACCTCAGTGATTTGAGCTCTCAACACGGTATAGATTCCCTTTAAATGGTATCCACATCTTGTTTCATGCATGGACAAAATTGATTGATCCCACAAAAATTGATACAAATTGAAACATGGGCGAAACATTCTTTCTGCTGATCATGCTTTTCCCTTTCCCCTAATAAAAATCAGGTGTTATCTCAAACTTGGTGTTTGTAAAACTTTCCCAAAACTCTTCTGCGGGAATGGGGCTCAAATGATTGCGGTAATGCGTGTCTATTTCTTCAAATACTCTTGTGAATGCGCCACATTGTGGTGAACGAACTTTTCGAACCATGGGTTTTCTATGAAAATCTGAATCCTTAAGTCCCCTTAAAGTTTGTCCCTATGAATCTGGGATGCCCTGTAGAAAATTTGGAATCTAAGTTAATGCATAGGATGTCCGGGCCTAAAGTAGCCAAAAGTTATGATTATTATTATGGAATTACCCATCAGAATGTTATAAACTGTTCTCTGGATTGGAAACCCCTCCGAGAGTTTTTGGGTCTACTCCAATCGGCCACAAGTGCACGCATTATTTAGTAATTGAAGATGATAAACTTATTACATTGACTTCATTATTAAAAATTTTGACGCCACAGTAAAAGGGGCAGAGCGTACTTTGGTTTACGAAATTTAAAACTGTCTCGCATGTACAGCGGCGTGTTAAAACAAAATGAAATGTCTATTTTCCCGACACCAAAATCTATCCCCAAATGGGGCCCTTTTTGGTTTCGACTCATTGGGAATTTTTGGAAAAATTAAAAATTTTTTGTTTTGGCATTTACAAAAAAATTTTTTAAATCAATATTTTGTCAAAAATTCTTAAAATTCCTTTTTAAAGCTCCCTTTTGAAAAATACTTTTATTTATTAATATTTTTGCTGGCTCAACCCTTTTCAGAGGCTCAAAAGGATTTTTTTAAATGCATAACTGGGAAATGTTTATCCATTTTTACGAAAACAGAAGGGGGAAATTTTAGAAAGTTGATAATTATTTCAAAAAAGGTTGAACTCTAAAAAAAAATGTGAATTTTTCAAAATCATAGTTGACCTCTGTACAGGTCTGAGCTTTTTACAGAAAAAATTAATCAATAAGCATTTTTCAAAACAAAAAAAATTTTGGAAGTTAATTTTTTAAAAAATTGTATTTAAAAAATTTTTTTTCATAAATTTTAAAAGAAATACGGTAAAACTAAGTGCCAAATATCATGAAAATATACATTTATGCCCTTTAAAAACTTGGTTCCCAACGTTTTATACCTTAAAAGGGAAAGAAATTTGGTATCTCAAACTGGCAAGTATCCTTAAAATTTTCAATGAAACACTGTTGAACGTGTGCATTATTCATTTTATAGGAGCCCTGATAAGTCTATTAGGCAAGCCAGTAACGGCACTTCATTCTCTTCAAACACGTCGCTGTACATGCGCGACTGATTTAAATTCCATGAACCCAAGTTGGCATTGTACTTTTTGCTGTGGTGTCCACATCATTATAATTGAAGTCAGTGAGACAAGTTTATCGTCTGCGATTACCGAATAATGCACTCACGTGCGGCTGATCAGACTAGACTCAAAAAATGTCGGAGGGGTTGCCAATCGACAAATTAACAGTTTATTACATTCTAATGGACAGTTCCCTAATAAAAAGACATGACTTTTGGATACTTTAAGTCCGGACACCAAGTAAATTAGTAAATTATTTCTTTTTCAGACATTTTTTTCGGGTTTTCCTGGGAAATAAGGGGTAACATAAATTTTACGTATATTAGGATTTGAATCTGGGTATAAGAAAATTCACATTACTGCACAGTAAGTGGCTTCAACATACACCTATAAATAATGTTCTTAAAAGATAAGACACGTTCAGTGAAAGTGTTTTTACAGTTTCAACAGGTACATATCGCAATCCTCATACTTTGGGAAAATTTTTTTTTCACCGATTTTTTCCCATTTGGGATCTGACTCGTTCGGGAAACCCTGATTTTCAAAAACGTGAAAAGGATAATATTTTTGATATTTTTGTCCAGTTTGAATCAAAAAATTGTTTTGGAATTAGACAAAAAAAATTTTTTTAAATACAAAATTTTTGGAAAAAAAATTTAAATTAGAATTTTTTTTTAAAAGTTCTTTTTGTAAAAATACTTTATTTTAAAATTTTTTCCTGTAAGTCAGACCCTGTATAGAGGCTCAACTAAATTTTGAAGTGCATAACTTGGAAGTCGGGTTTTTCCATTTTTACGAAAACAGAAGGGGGGGAACAAAAAATACGCCGATAATTCTTTCAAATGCGTAACTCTGAAAATAATTTGAATTTTCAAAAATCATATGGTCTGTACGAGGGCCTTTAAACAAAATATTATTATAATAAACTTTTTTCAAAAAAGGGAACTTTTGGAAAAAAACTAATAAATTTTCCCAAAATATTTATTTAAAAAATTTTTTTGTCATGATTCAAAAACACCATTACAATTACACTAAATATCAAAAAAACATTTATGCTTTTAAAAAAGGTTCCGAACGTATCTCTTAAAAAAATCAGAAAACAGATGAAATTTTTTTTCCCATCAAAAACTAAGCAGTTTTTTTAACAGAATCTTATTCAAATATGGTGTGAAAGGGCTTGAAAAAGCACATCATCAGGGCTTTCCAAAATGTTGCGAAATTTTCATTTCTGTAAGATGGAATAAAACCAAATAATTATTTTTTAAACCTTTTTTTTAAAATTGTACAGTACAATATTTTCAATTTTTTTTTCGGTGTTTCTCCCTATATATACTAATTATGGGATGAGAATTTAAAATCATATAATTTCTTCGAAGCATTGCATTATTTTCCATCAAAAGGAATTACATAAATAATAGTATATAAATGTTTGCATTTATATACTTCATTACATATCATTTTATTACTACATAAATGATTACATTTAGATATTTTTAATAATATATAGAATAAATGTGTATATTGCTGTCCACACAAAATACAACACATCAAGAAGAGCCAAGGATATCCCAGTGAAATTTATTTGGTAAATAACATGTTGTACAAACATCAAACGATTAAAATTACAGCCTTTTTGTGACGTATGGATGATGACAAAATTAATAGTTAGTGTAGCAGCCATTGTTGCCTTTAACCACTGCTACTTCCACTCGGCGTAGAATCAAAGAAGCTTTGGATGTATCCTCAGGGGTACAGCAGTCCATGCGGTTTCCACATATTGCCATTGTTGATCTGGTGTAGCAGTGGCTGGCTTATCCCGAGCAAGTCGTTGTACAAGCATCAGCCACATGTTTTCGATTGGTGGTACATCGGGTGAACAAGTAAGTAAAGGAAGCAATTCAAACTAATGGGTAAAGAACTCCTGAACATTTCATGCCCCTTGTGGTCGCTCATTAACCTTTTGGAATATGGCTGATGGCAAGCGTTGAATGTACGGGAGGACCACGGGCTCCAACATTTCATCAGAGATGTAGCGCTTTGCTGTTCAGTGTACCGGCAATGCACACTAGAGGGATGCGGCAGTGAAATTCAATACTACCCCAAACCATGATGCCGGGTGCAGGACCAGTGTCGGCATTTCGGCAGTTCGGCAGCCTCTCACCACGGTGTCTCCAAATTCGTATCCAGCCATCGTGATGTTGCAGACAAAAGCGGGATTCATCCATTCATTGTTCATATCCGCCGTTCATCGCACCATTGGTGGTGCAAACTCCTGTGCTTTCTAGTCAAGGGTAAACGAAGCAATGGACGCCTTGCGGACATTCCACTCTGTTGCAAACGGCGTCAAATGGTACGAGTGGACATCGAATGATGCGTAACAGACTGAATCTGTTGTGCTATGGTTTGTGATTCATCACTGCCATGCACACAATCCACCTATCATCACGGGCAATGGTGCAACGAGATGGACACTATCGACCCCGTCTGTCCGTTGTTTCCTCCTGTGTCCAGCGATGACAGATCCGCATCACAGTTGCTTGGTTTCGTTCAACATGTTGACCGATTTCTCTGAAGGGTAATTAGCAATTCCTATAGGCTTCTATTTTTAATCGATCGACTTTAGAATCTTAATCAAAAGACGCTCGATGTCTTCCACAAGGCATAGGTAAACAGCTTACGGGGAAAAAAATGCCGTATTTCAAATCGCCAATCTGTATTCCCTTTATACGTATAACGCTTGCGGATGAGGCTACGGTCGCTCGTGATGTGCGTCTGCGCTCTATAATGCTAATGTTTTGAATATTTTTTCGCCGCCAAAGCATGATGTACATTTCCCATGCATGCTACCTTCAGTGTGTTACATTTTGTGTGGACAGCAATGTATTATTAAATAACTAAAGCTAGTACAAAAGTCCTTATCTAAAAAAATTTGGAGACTTCCTGATTAAAGAAAAAAATATTTTCCTAAGATGATATGACATAGAATATATTATTTAAAGCATCTTTTTATTCATAAGTCGAAATACGTTCTTTCATCACCTTTTATCTGTAAGAAATGATTTCAATTTTAATTTTTTTTAAAAAATTTGCTGCACAACCACATTAAAAAAAGAAACTCCAGTGCAGCAAAAATAGAGACGAAAGATTCAAAAATCTTTAGAAAATGAATAAAGACTTTTGCCATTTGTCTGGAGCTGTATTCAATCTTAATATCGACGCTTAAAACACACAAAAAATACGAAAAATATAATATAATATTCCGAAAAAAAAAAAGGGAAAAATAAGGGAAGAATTTAAGGGAAGTTTTAAAGGGAAGAATTTTTAATTCTTTTGAATAGTTGATGATTATTTTTCTCAAGAAAAAAAAAAGAAGTAGGGAAAGAAAATCATGTGATTTATTTAAATTTAAATGCTTTTCTAAGCGCCCATATAAATATCTATTTCTTTAGAATGAATATTTTAACGTATATTCATACCTAAATATTTTTAAAACTAGGAATGTGAGAAAATAATTCTCTTTTCAAAGGTATTAACTTTTTTTTAGAATATTTTTTTAAGAAACCGAAGCTTTTATTTGAATGCAAATTTTATTTTCACGAAACTTAATCCATAATTCAATATACGATAATAATAAACTTGATTTCTTTTTATAGTTATGTACATAATTCTTGAATGAAATTATTATAATCATTTAGGGCACAAAAGATGAAACATGTCATCCGGATATATAAATACATAAATGAGTTTATTCAACTATTATAAAATTAATTTTACTTTCTTCGTATTAAAGCTAAGGCAATAAATGACAAAATAAGTAAATAATAATAAAATAAGCTAATATGTTTGCGTAAGCGATTTGATTAAGATTGAGCTTATAGTTTTCATTACATGTATTAAGGATGTTGCTTTGCATTTTATTTAACATAAAATGATTAAATCTATCGAGGCTTTAAGTCCCACTCAGTTCACGTGTAATGAAAAGAATGGAGTGCTAGCTCCAGTGTCACCTTGTCACTAAATTGTGGTTCAAAATTCCAAAGTCTGTCACCAATAGCCTGGAGGAGCTTTTATTTTGACGCTTATAAAACATGCAATCACTGTAAGAAACATTTTGAATTGTTTAAGGTATCCGACTGCGTTCGGAACCGTGATTTTAAAAAAGCGTATAAGTGAATAATTTTCGTGATATTAGGAGTGTCACTTAGATTGATACGTGTATAAAATTGTTTTAAGGACATTTTGACAAAATTTTTTTATTTAAATATTTGGCAAAGAATAACCTTTCAAATGTTCTCCTTTGTGAAAAATGCTTCTAATATAATAATATTTTGCCTGTACATATAGCTCAGACTACTCTGTACAGAGGCTCAACTAAAGAATTTTGAAACATTCAGATTGGCCTGGAGTTACAACCCATTGAAATAATTATGGCGTTTTTTCTTAAAATTTCTCCCCCTCTGTGTCGTAAAACATGGATAAACCCACTTCTAAGTTATATATTTCAAAAATTTTTAATTGAGTCTCTGTACAGAAGTCCTGAGCTACATACTGGCAAATATTATTAAAATAGAAGCATTTTTTCACAAGGAGAATATTACCTGGCTGAGAACCATTCTATGTTCATTTTTGTCAAAATATTGTACTTAAATAATTTTTTGTTGTAATACTATTCTTAAAAACAATTTTATGTATATTTTCTAATCCAAGTGACACTAAATATCATAAATAGTATCCATTTATACACTTTTTGCCCAAATCACGGTTCTGAACGTAGTCGGATACGTTAAAGCGAAAGCCAGCATTCAGTAGATCCGCGTCGACCGGTGAACCACAATTTGGGGCGATATCACGAAAGTCCTCAAATGGGAAACTAAAGGAACATGTTTATGAAACATGAGGTACAGCGAGCAGAGAAAACCGGCTTTTCCGCAATGTGGTAGAACGTTCGATGTATATCATAAGCTTAACCGCATATACCTTAATAATTTCGCTGCCATTATTGAAAAAAAAAAGAGATTCCCTGCAATGCCATCCGTAGAAATGAGTTTTCCTGAAGATTAAAATAAATGTTGATGATCAGCTCTACTAGTGACAGAATTAGATTGTCTATTGAGACATCATTATACATCCCGTGCTTCAGCGGGTTAGAAGTTCTTGTCTGAACGTCATGTCCCGCGATGGCATAGGACCCAGAAGTAGACGTGTTAAGTATATAGGTCGGTTACAGATTTATCGTTTCAGTAAGTTCGCTACATTGAATGTGTCCACGCTTCCTGGTCTAGTAGTGACTCTCATAGTTGTTCCAACATTCAACTTGACAATTTTGTGTTACTTGCGTTTTTGAAGAAAAAATTGTAATCTGTCATATTTTGCAAGAGGTGTACAATTTTGAAAACAAGTGTTAAGAAAAGAAAAACGTGCAATTTTAATACAGAATGGGGACGAACTCTTTTTCTTCAAAATGGGGAATGCAAAATGTCTACGATATATGTGTCCTGCAAGTGTGACATTTCCAAAAAAAAAGGAAACTTTGAAAGAGACATTTCAAAAGCATGCATGGAAGTTTTGATCCTGATTTTCGGTTAAATTGCTTATACAAAAGTTAAAAGAATTTGAATCGTTATTAAACGAAAAACACTCACATCATATTTCCGTAAGACAATATCTAAGGCTGCAACAGTTGCATCTTTTCATGTGAGTCATGTGTTAGCAAAACATAAAAAAACCTTTCGGAAATGGAGAAATGATTGAACAAGTGTATTAAACTCGGTACGAGACCATAAAGCCAACAAATGTGTTTTCAAAGATGGTGACAAGTTGCAGTTCTTCAATCTAAGACGATGACCTGGATTATGACCGAAGCTTCAACAAAACAAGGAAGAACCGTACGTCGTGATGAAGAGAATAAATAATTTGGTAAACACGTTACAGAAATCACCGTCCACATTATCAAAATTCCTGTATGTGGACAGACTCACATCCTACTATGGATCGATACAAGATACTGCCCGGGAAGGGTAGTATCCCAGCATGAGCCCAAGGTAAGATTATGGCAACCATAGAAGATGCGACCAGGGGTTAGCTACTTTTTTATGATTAATTCCTTTTTTAATTTTTAGCAAAAATCACCAATACAATAACTCTTCACTGTATATGTTGCGGGAAAATGATGAAGTAGGACTTCCATCGAATCCCTAAGGAGATGATCAACTTACGCAAGATGTTAAAACAACGTCTCTTTGAGGTCATTTCCGTTATGTAGTAAGTGATTTGATCAAATCTGAACCTTTTAGTGAAATGATTAAATGAACAAGTCAGCCATTTTTTAAAAGATATGGGGTTGATATTTAGAGGGGATTGATAATTGCTACGTAATGGTTAAAAAGAGTACAAGTTCGCCCTCAGATTGTTCCCCCCTCCGTATCCTTAGGGATTTCACATCATCCTAAGGGTTAGGAACAATTGACGGGAGGTGTTAAAACTAACGTCTTCAAGGGTCATTGCCATGTGTTGAAAGTAAGTGATTTTATCAAACCCTGAACTCTCTGTTTCAGTGAAATGATGAAATGAAATAGTCAGGATTTGCATTGGCAAAATGCTATCCAGGAGAGGAGCAGAGAACACCTGGGGGTCGAGTCCTTGTACTTCTAACCATACAGAGATAGTACTATCGGTACAAATATCAACCCCATATCTTTTAAAAAAATGACGAGACTTCATTTCATCATTCACTACAACAATTCGAGGGTGATCAAATCACTTACTTATAACAAATATTTCAAGAAAGAGGGTGTTTCAGCATCTGCGTAGTGACTCATTTCCTTGAGATCCGATAGTCTATTTCCTCATTTTCTACAATATATCGATTGTTGTTCTGTAGTTATTTGTTTATCTTCCTCCATCGATAAAATCTGTTGAGTATTCAAATAAATGTAGCCATCGGTGGCTTTTCCACACAAATTTTGCAGCAATATCTATTCAGAATAATTTCTATATAGTTATATTTTTGCTTAAAACTCTTCTTTTTCAAAGCTGCAATTTTTTTTCAGATTAATTTAGTCTTTGAATGTTTTGCACCATACTGCGGAGCATACAATTTTTGTAACCAAAAGCTTAGCGAAGATATTTTCCCTGAGGGATCAAAAGTATTACTTGATATTTTCCTTGAAAAGAAAAACCCTTTTAAAAAAGCAAATGGTATCTCCTTTTGGAAGATGAGGATTTTTTACGTTAGATGTTTGATGCTAGTAAATAGCAATTACAAAAGAATGACATAAAACATGGCTTGGAAGAGATTCTTTTTCCTTTTTTAATGACTTTTTACTAAACATTTTGAGTCACTAATGATGTGTCGAAAGATATCTTCACTGTACCTGAAGAATAGTCTCTTGCCAGCTATTTAAAGATAAATAAGAGCTATTCTAGAAATAAAATCAGCATTTTTGCATTTTACCGATCATCATATGTCGAAAAAAAGTTACGTGTTTTTAATTTTAGATACATTTTAATATTTTTCCAGCAATTATTGTAAACTTTGTTTTTTATGTATTCCGTCATTAAGTTGCAAAACAAGTGTTAATGAATTTAAAAAAAATATTTCTCATCACATTTTTTTTAAAATAAAAACTATTGAATGCTTTTATTGATATCGTAAATAGTAAGAAATAATTATGATTTTATTTTTGATCAGAGATATAATATTCCTTTTTTTTAACTCTCCAAGAAATATGGAGATACTTTAAATAGTAATTTATTAATTCTTTTACATTTTTATGATAAATAAATATCTAAATTGAGAGTTTACAGCTACATCTTTTTATTAAAATATAACAATGTATATTAACTATAAAAATAAATCATAATTACACTTAAATATAATTATTCATTTTAAATCCCTTTTTTAGAAGCTCAGTGAGTTTTCTTATTGTATTTTCCTCAAAAATAATGCTAGATTCTTTGGAATCAATTGAAAAAAATTCAAATTAAAAAAATTTTTTAAAATTAAACCCAAATCTAAGAATATTTTAAAGTAATACAAATACAAAATATTTTTTTTTAAAAGGGTAAATCAAAAATTAGCACATACACAAACAAAAAATTTTCTCTGATACTTTTTTTAAAAACAACATGGCGTATCATCAAATAAGGGCCAAGGCCTACTGTGCCCCTTGGTATACGCGACCTGGGGCCCTAGCTGCGATCACATGTTCGGTTAGGTGGTCATCTGACATGAAACCTCGTGTTAAATTCCCCAAGCTTGGTACTTTTATCAACAATAAAGGGATAAAAGGGTTTGAATCCCCTTGGGCCCCCCCGGGGTTTTGAGCCTCGGCCTGTGGTGTGGAAAGCCGTCACTAACCACTCAGCCACTGGGATTCTCTTTGATACTTTAAGAGCTTCAAATATAATAGCATTCTCAATAATATTCTTTCATTTTTGATTAATTAAATTATTGCTGTAGCATGTGGGCTTAAATAAAAAAAAAAATTGAATTTTTTAAAACAATGTAAAAAAACAGTTTTAAATTAAAAAATTTTTTTTAATCGATTTAAAGAATTTTTTTAAATTCTATAAAATCAAAAACATAATTTTGCATGTTGTTCAAATTTCCCTTATAAAAAAAGTAGAATCAAATAATAAATTAATTCCCAAAACAAGTTATAAAAAGAAAAAGCATTTCTTATTCCAGGAAGATGGGTTTATCTGTACCTACATTCTATATCTTTAATATATATATATATAATATATATATATATTAAAAAAAATTATATATATATATATATATATAATGTAATAGTTAGATAGATAGTTAGATAGATAGATGATGATAGATATGGATTTTAAATTAAATATAGATATAGATATATAGATATAGATATATAGATATAGATATATAGATAATAAAACATAGATCTATCATCTCTCTCTCTTCATACATATATATATATATATATATATATAAAAAAAATTTATAATATTTCAAAAAAAGAAATAATAGATAATAAACATAACAAGAAATAACGAAATAAGAATATAAAACAAAACATGAAGATCAAAAAAATACAAAAAGGAACTAAAAAAAAGAACTTGGAGTCAGAATGCAATTTCGGACTTAGGACCGAATAATGGGTTGACTATTTTTAAAGGCCCAACCTTCCTCCTTTCCTCTAGGAAAACCAAATAAAAGAAAAAAAAATTTAAAGTATAAAAAAAATTCAAGGTATATAAAAATAAAAAAAATTCAAAGTATCAAAACTCACAGGGGTATGATAAAACCACTGATTAATATTCAAACAAATTCCCCCCAATTTCTTAAAGCGGGGAAAAAATTATTAAAAAAATCTTCCTACTTGATAAATTTTCCCAAGAGAATCAAGAGTCTTGGGTATCTCTGAACGTATTTTTTGAACTCCCCTTTACACTAAGGCATAGATAGATATTGGTGATGACAATCAATTTTGGAGGCTTTGAATTGGTTGATTTCAAAATGTAAACTGGTTCTAATTTGGTTGGTTGTCAAAAATGTGTAAGATTGTGTGGAAAAAGATTACTGTGATATAGGGGTTATATATAATCTTCACCAAGACCACTAAAAGCTGACTTTGAAAACTATTGTTGTGTGGTGGATTTGGAATCAGAAAAAGACGACTAATATATTTGTGATGAATATAAATTCTTAAGTTAAAAATATTCTGATCTAAACAACATTTAAAAAAAATTTTTTATATTATTAAAATTTATCAATTTTGTGGGTAGTTAAGTTATCATTTCTAAAAAAAATTCAAAATAACATTTCTGTAAATTGATAAATGCAAGTTACTTTTCCTAAAAAATTTTTTATATGGAACTTAAAAATCTCTTTTATAAAAAAGTTTCTGACTACATTTTGTTAATTTGATGCAAATCTAAAAACCAAAATTCTACCATATTAGAGTTAAGTTAGTTTTAAGGAGGTGGAGATAGTCAGGGTAGAATGTAATATTTGGGTTTTTATTCATTATTTTTCCCAAAAAATTTTTAAATCATCTTTTAACGATAAATCAAGTAAAAATCATTAAAAATGGTCAATTTCAAAAAATTAAATACAGGTTTTCAATTCAAACTGGACCACCTTGGTAATCCTTTGATCTGTTTATAAAGATTCTGATTAATCAAGAAAATTCTCTTTTAATACGAGGTTCGAATATCAATTTTCTTTTTTTTTGGTATATGCTCATATTTATCTTAAATTAACTTAGAACCCCAATCATATCATCAAAATTCAATAGTTAAAAAAGGGGTCAAAACCATCATGGAAAAAAAAAAACACATCTTTTTAACTCTGGCAATTTCTAAGCTATTTTTTTATTGCCGTGTTTTTAAATTTTCAATTATATATATATATATATATATATATATATATATAAACGTACTATTCGAACATTTTTTTCTGGAATCGTACGGGGACATTGCCTATACCAGTTTGCAATTTGATTGGTACATGTTTATAATGACTGGAATAATAGACGATATTTCTTGACGGAACAATTTTTTTAATTTACATGAAAAAAAGGAAAGTGAACACCCCCCCTGAAAAAATTACAACGGACATAAATATTCTCCTTTCTTAATTACCAAAAATTTACCCTGCCTATTATTGGAACTTCTGGAAAGTTCCTTTCTAAAGTGATTTTCGGGCTATATTGTTTTAAATTGGCGTTTTGCCCCAGGCTAGGGAAAATCTCATCCCGAAATTGACAAAAATTTTTTTTTAAAGCAAAAAATTTTATTTCCCCTCAGGAGGTTAAAAGGAAATTTTTAAAGGGTCCGATGTCTTAAGGGGGCAGGGCTATCAAAAGAAAGAAAATCCCCCTCAAGAAAATCAACAGAGATAATCATGATATATAAAAATCAGTAACCTTTAAAAAATTTTTCTACTTGTTTTTGGTGATGTGCAACAACGAATAAAAACGAGTTTCCATCCAGGCAATTGATTAAAACTGAACGTTATTTTTACTCGCAAAAATTTTATTTGAATATTTAAACCCAAAAACTATTTTTTAAAGGTAAAATTCATATATAATTTAAATTTCGTTTTGTTTCAGACAGTAGTTTTTTTTTTTAGTCATTTTTTTTAAAACCCAAAAAAAAAAAAATTAACAAAATTATTCTTAAAAATTTAACATATTTATAAATTGGGTAAAACTTGATGAAAAGGGGAAAATTAATATTTATAAAAAAATTTAAAAACACACACACATACTTTTTTATTGCAACATTATAAAAAGGGGGATATAAACAAAATGGTGATAATCTCTAACACGTAAATATTTTGATATCTGGTGATGTATACTTAAATAAGTTAAAAAATAGTATTTCGAATAACTTTATTCACACACTAGTCTTGTCAATGGAAATAAGGCTAGCTTGAAAGACGCAGATAATAAGTATTTTAAAGCTACACGAAAAGATGCTTTTATCCATAAATCCCTTAAAATAAATCGAGTTTAGGTTCAAAGGCTCACACTCTAATTGATTACCTTTCCTGAGAAATTTAAATTTCAAGAGAAGTGAGAAAATTGGCTTAAAATAGACACTCCTTGAGAAGATTAAATGTGCCTTTTCAACCTTTCGCACTCTTATCCGGTTTTTCTCCGCTTTGTTTCCTGTTAATCCCGGTAAAGGAGATGTCCCTTTCAGTTACTTAAATAGCATAAAACAAAGAATCCCATAAGAAACAGCTTGTTATCATTTTTGCATTTTGATTTGCTGAAATCCTGTTTTTTCCGTCTTAGAATAATTCTGCATTTGATGAAAGAATATGTACTTTATTACACCATTTTAGCATTTTATTTTTCGCATTTATTTACAAGAAAGAGCAATTGAAAATGCATATATATTTATGTAGTGTTTTGATGTGGATTATTTTTAATGTTAAGGGAACTCCGAACTGAACAAATTACCCGAAACTATATCTGATCTTCTACGAATTATATAAATTTCTTTGTTGTCCTTCTGTCCTGTTCTTTTATAAATCTTTTGAAAATACCTATGATATTCACATATATTCTTCTTTAGAATAATCAAATTGTAATTTATATAAAACAAGTAATATAAAAAAAATTAAGCCAATTCCTACATAGATCAACAAAGAAAAATTTTATTTTAACTACTTTTCATTAAATAGTTACAATTAATACAAATATGTACATACATATGACAGAATCACAACATTAAGTGGTAAGTAATTTTTATTAATTATCATTAAAGTATCGTATTGTCATCCAAAGCAATTGTGTATATAAAATTTCAGTTCAACTGAATGCCTTAAAACGTGAGAAAAATACTTTTCAAAGTTTTGACACAAGAAAACAAAAGGGTCGCTAAGTCGCCAAAAATGATGCCAACGGGGCTGTATTTGTAATTCTTTAAATAATTATTTTTTAATCAATAAATTTTTATTAATTATAGTTAAATTATTGTATTATCATCAAAATAATCAAGTATATAAAATTTCAGCTCAATTGAGCGCTTTAAAATGTATTTTATTAACGATTGAAAATTCACCAAGATAGATAAATAAATAAATATAGAGTGTGACCTAATAGTAGGAATTGAAAAAGACCTTCATTTACAAAAGTTTAAAAACTTTATTCCCTATTTTCATATTAAATATAACAATTTTAAAGTAGATTGTATAAGTAGATAGCATAAAGTGCATAGTATAAAATTGATTATATTCCTTTAGAGTAGGGTAAAATTTAAATGTGTACTTGATGCTATATTTTTCGAATAAATTCAAAGATGATTTTGATTATGTTGGTCTCTTTCTCCCTCTATATATAATTTTTGATATTTTACAATATGCTTTTACATTATGGAAGTCAGAGCTTTAAATATATATTTAAGGTTTAAAAGTTATAATAATATTAGTTCTTCGATGAACTCAGTATATACATTTAATGTACTTAAACAGGGTTAAAACTTGTGTTTAATGAACAAACATTGTAATAAACATTTCAAAAATATCATCATAGTATTATTTTAAAAAATACTCCATCAAAATATTGTTTAAAATAAAATAGCGTAAATCTGAAATGGTATTAATTTTCGCATTCTCTAAAAGATTAACAAAGATTGAAAAAACAGTGTTTTTCCAGACATTAACTAATATTTTGTTCAAATAAACTATTTTGCCTTACTTTGATGTTTTGAGAAAAAAAATTTGTGTATTGTCTTTATTATTTAATCTATATGTCATTTCTCATTTTTCATTAAGTGTTTGTTTGTTCATTAAATTTTATAAATACATATTCTTATTGACCATTTAATATGAATAGACATAGAATGTTGATAGAAAATAATATATTATTTTTAATATCTTTCCGCTTTCTAATTTGAAATTAAATGTGAAACAAGACCTTTTTAAAAATATAATAAAAAGAATTGATATCGTTTGATGTAAATGGAATTTCTATTCTTTTTTTACAATGTTCCAGAAATTTCGGACATTAAATGGAGCATATCATTTATTTTAAATATTTGGATCAATATTCAAAGCTAAATATTAAAATTTTATTCTTTGAAACAGAACATATTAACATTTTACTTTTAAACACTGCTGGAAAGTTTTGCAAATGATAAAAATGAGGCGAAGGATATAAAATTGATTTTTCATAAATTTATAGATTATAGAGTTGAAAGATTTTTTAGTAATTTTAGTGCTTATGATTCCAAGCGAATACTAGGGAAAAAACTATTTCATGTAAAACGAATGTTATTTACAGGCCTATCATAATCATATTATCTTCATAACATACCTAGAGTTTTAAAATTATTTGAAGCAATTTTTTTTAAAAAAGTTATTTTATATAATATGCTTAGATATATTGAAAATCTTTGATTTATTTTTCAAGAATCCACTGCATTTATGCATAAATTTCTCAACTAATTAGGAATATAACTTTTAAAATCCAAAAGTTCAATTTTAAAATGAATTTCTGAAGTTATTACATATCATGATAGAATTTACACAGCCAGGGTAAAAAAACAAATTAGAAAGTTTCGAAATTATCGTTAATATAAAGCATTTGAATATATTTTTATATGAGTTATGTTAATTCTAAATTAATTGGAATCTAATGTCTTGACAAAACTCTGGAACATTTTCAAAGAAATCTATTTATCGTATAATGCAATATTTGTACAATTCGGCTATTTTTTTTTATAATTATATGCTTTTAGAAATCACTGGTGAGCTGCTTATTAGTTCGACAGTAAAGAAAATAGTTTCTGTTAAAGGTTAATATATTATTTCATGATAACATATACTCTCAAACGCCGTTTCTACTGCTAAGTAATTTCGGTAATTTTGCAATATCCAAATGTCTGTAATAAGATAATTAGTCTGACAAAAAATCTTGTTTGAAGTGAATAGGGTACTCTTTGTAGTATTCATTACAATTCTTTTTTCAAAGAAATGAATTAATTTTCGAGCTAATTTATGATATGAATTCAATAAATCTAAATTTTGGAAGATATTTTAAAAGCATGTATGAATTTTCAAATGAAAAGGAATGAGATTTAAGACTGTAAGAATTCCTTCATCGAGAGTTAAAATAGAAATAAAATTTAAAAAATTATTTAAAAGTAATAATATACAACAGTTTCTAGTTAAATACTTAAAATAAAAGCTTAAATGATGTATAATAGAATATAAGTGTTTTGAATCTATTCATATATTTAAAAAAAGCTAAAACATTATTAGTTTAATAGAAAAATTAAACATTCTTATGAGTTAATAAAGTTAAGTGTAGCTCAATAAAAGACAAGATAAAAAAGAAATATAAATCGATTACAAAGAATGAAATCTGTAAATAATTCCAAATATGATTTTTCATATTTTAAAAGAGAACATTAACTTTTATAATTTCGAAGCATATTAAGCTTTATTATAAAAGTATACTAAAATATGATAAAAAGAACTTACATTTTAGTATTTAAAAGCAATTACTTTATCTTTGTGTACAACATCTTTTCGAGAAAATTAAAATATTTATTAATTTTAATTTATTGTTAACTTTCATTTTATAGAACAGTTCTTAATAAAAAGAAAAATATGATTAGGAAGAAAATTGAATTTTTTGCTATATATTTATTTCTTCTCATGTTTAGTTTTATGCATTTATATTTTTAAAATTTCTTATAAACAGAGGCAATTATATGTGTTGGACAAATATAATGCAATACTTTAAATGTTTTCTATATATTCTGAGTTGCGTAAATCACAAAATAAAATAAAGCATTCAATGATGTAATGTATGGACTCTAGCTTTTCAACAAAAAGGAAAATTTCAATATTTTTTGACAAAAAAAATTAAACAATGAAAGGAATTAAATGATTTTTATGGTATTCTAAATAAACTTCAAAATCATAATTATTAAATTCATATAAAATATTAATTATTTTATTAATTATTATTAAAATATTTTAGCTTTCTTAATATTCTTTTTATTGAAAATCTATGCACTTAGGTTTTCCAAAACCTACCAGGAGTCTTCAATCCGGGGAGTGATCACGAACAAAACAGTTTCGATGTCAGTGGTGAAATAGATACTACGATCGTTTT